>JAZGTI010005419.1:0-25464 GCA_036877585.1 Botia kubotai
CAGACGCAGAAAGTGGTTGAGAAAGAGGCTGAAACTGAGAGAAAGAAGGCTATCATAGGTGGGAGTTCTTCAGATGTGTTAATGCCAGTCATGTAAAGATTCTGGGGCATCATTGGGGCGTCTGTTCTCATTCACCTCAACCTCTTTTCAGAGGCTCAGAAAGTGGCCCAGGTGGCGGAGATTCACTTTCAACAAAAAGTGATGGAGAAGGAAACAGAGAAGAAGATTTCTGAAATAGAAGGTCTGATATACCTGCAGAGTGATTTGTTTGAACATGACGCGCACAGTGCGTTTGCTCATCTTGTTTTTGATCGCAACAGATGCGGCTTTCCTGGCGAGGGAGAAAGCGAGAGCAGATGCTGAGTATTACACTGCTGCAAAATTTGCTGAAGCCAACAGGGTAAAACATACCTAAAGCACGTACCCATTTACATCTTAAAAACATGTGAAATATCAGAAAAGACTGGCAAGTGTTCCAGGTCACACAAGGCATTATCTTTGGAAAATTAAGCTTCCGGTACACACATTCAAATATAAAAGCAGGACGCACAAATAAAATGAGAAAAACTATTATAACTATACATTTGAAAACAAAATATTGGCAGAAGGTTCATTGCCTTTTACACATGATTTAACATTCAATACTGTATTGCATTCACTTCTTGAAGAATCTGTGGAATAGCCAATTAGAACAAGCTTTTGTGTTGTGGTTTTCATGTCTGAAGTTCATTCCCCGTTTTTAAGGCTGAACAGATGGGGGCGCACTCACACGTTCTTTCAGTGGGAACAATTTTGTATTATGCTCGAGTCATTTATTAGATCATTGTCTCCTTCCTCCACAGCTAAAGCTGACACCAGAGTATATGGAACTGATGAAGTACCAGGCCATAGCAGCAAACAGCAAGATCTACTTTGGTCAGGACATCCCAAACATGTTTGTAGACACCAGCAGCTCCCGGACAACCACCAGCCAGGGTGCGGCCGATTCAATGGAGCAGCTGGAGTCCCTGAGTATGAAAGAGGGTCTTAAGAAAGCGTCCAAGCCTAGAACAGCCACAGAAGGCCACTGAGGGGGAGAGCTGTACCCCTCACCCCCCTCTGCTGTCTTTCTTCTTTCTTTCTCTCTTTGTGGGGCATGGGTGCTTGTGTGGCATGCTGACATGGATACTTTATATTCTTGTACTGCAGTGGGGTGGGTGCTTGGCTAGCTGTGCTGTGAGTCAGTCTGCTCAGTACATGGAGAGTCAGAGGCTGTGGTTAACAGTCACATGTGGACTGCAACAAATCGTCTTAAGATGAGGCTTAGAAGAATGTTTTTCAAGAATTGCCTCAGCTGTGCTACTGAATATTGCCAGATTGAATCGTTGCAATCCATATCTTTATACCCTCCAATGTCCCTGGCTCGTATTAGCATGCTTTTTACTTTTTTCTAGACTCTTGCTCGCAATGTTTGCTTCCCTTTTTCAAATCCATGTTAAATATTTGTTGGATGCAGGCTGTTGCATCTGTGCGAAGTATGTGAACATGAGTGTGCTGTCTTTTACATTACTGGAATTACGAAGCGTCACACAAAACAAGATCAAAGGAAATGGCTTATGCAGTTTTTCTTCTTTTCTTTTTTATGCTGTTAGAGAGTTTAGAGAAAAGCCCTTATTTCCAATGTCACTAACTTCATAAGTAAAATCTTAATTTAGTTCAGCCACCAATAATTCTTACATGTTTGAAAAATCAAACACACTCATTTGAATTCCCCTGCTTTTTTTTTAATCTTTAACGTGAATCTTTCTAAATTAATATCTGATTAACTGTGCAAATTTAGCTCCATGTAATGTCAGAAATAGTGGGTTCGGTATAGTATTTTGTAGTGTGTTAGTTCGTGGGTGCTATGTGAATGTTGATTCGAATTGTTGATTCATAGGAAGTTTCACAAACTGAGTATGGGTTATGAGGCTTTTAAGTGAAGGTTATAAGGTTAAGTTAGAAGGTTTGCTTGAGAACCAGGGATTAAGGCTTTGAAAAGATATGAGATGGACAATACAGCTGCTGGAAAATACGTAGTCTAACTGAAAATGCCTTTTGAGTTCTTGCTTGTTTTGTCATTACTGGAAAGAATTTATTCAAAAGGTAATCTAATTAAAATAAGGGCTACCATGTTATTACACACAGAGACATTTGCATCGAATGCATTACAATATTACAATACAAAAACAATAATCTAACAGTTTATGAATGTGTGTTGAGTCAGGTGACATTTGTCACAATGTTTTGAAATGTCCTAAAGCCGCAGAAGGTTTAAGATGTCACCACTAGGGGAGGCAAGTGATCTTCGGGAATCAAAACACTGGACAATAAAGAGCTAAAAATGAGATTGTGCACAAAAACAAGGTTAACAAGGCTTCCAACAGTCAAGTGTTCAAGTCTGCCTATGTTGCTTTTACCCCAGTAATCACAATGCATTAAATAAAAAAAAGGTTAAATTGTGTGTCTGTCAGTGCTCTCTCTCAGGAAAAGAGACCTGTGTGTTAACTTGAATGACCTGCTTTTTGGTACTCTATAATAAGTCTCTGACCACTTCACGGAGATCTGAGTCAGATGTGTGGTCATCATTTCTCTGAATCTGTCACACAGCAGTTATTTTGTACATCCTCTGTTACATCCTGTGGACAAGCATTCATTTAATACTGTATAGTCAATGTTTCTGCCATAACCACGTTACACTGGTTGTGTGCTTACCGTTTTCTCCTACAGTTTCCATTGTTTGCATTCAGTGTGTAAGTTTAATTGTCTCAGAAGCTTAGAGGAAAATCTCAAAGTCTTAATGTTCCTGTTCGTATCTTTGTGGTTCTTATGGTTGATGAAATGAGAAAGGATGAAACTCGACTGCCCTGAAATAAACCTACTCTGTGAATGTCACTTTTTTATGTCAGCGTAATTTAAGCTCCTTAATTTTAGAACATTTATATGCAAAATTTTTAAAGTTTTGACAATGTTCGATTCTGAAATAAAACCTATTTTGATATCATGGAAATGACTTGTGGTGTTTTGATGTTATTGAGAGGCGGGTCATGTGGTGCAAGATACAGTAATTTCAATAAAAGGGTGCTTCCTAATGGTGTTACATTGTTATTATAATCACTATTTTTGTCTTGCACTTTAGGGAAGTTGTCTGATCGGCATCATATACCAGCAGGGAAGTGTTATACAGAAGCGTCACTGTTAACGATTGTGTCATAATTTCTGATGAAAATGACAAGAACTAGTTTCATTTTTGTACTGCATTTTTAGTAACAGGTCATGTCCTTAATCTGATGACTTTTTTTCCTCATGGCACTTTGTTTTAGGAAAATCTGATAGACAACCATTTTACTTGATGAATAAGCACAGCAGGCCGTGCTGTCGGTTATAACCCATATATTCCAGTGAACTGGTTTGGTCCAGATACAGGAAATGTTAAGAATTTGCTTCTCCTGTGTAACAAATGATCCTGCTTTGACTTTTTGATGCAGGAGTCAGACTTGAAATGCATGGATGCAAAAGGACAAAGGAAGGAAACAGTCACTCAAGGAAGTGGGCAAAGGGGTCTATGTCTCCAGCTGACCTTAAAGAACAGAAGCTTAAACTCTCCCAGAACCCCCTGTGTAAACATCAGTATTTTGGACAAATGTCAACCAGACCAGAGTCAACATGTTTTTAGATGTTTAGACCTCTAGTTTGGACAAAGAGAATATGTTGCTCCTGTAAGGATTATTAAATGTAGTCAATAACAAAAAAAGAACTTAAATGTTTGGGTTAATGTGGCTTGGGACGGTGTCCCAACTGTGTCCAGGATGTGCCACACTTTTCCATTCATCATTCATCAGGGATATATAGGAAGTGACTCCACCACGAGTGAAGCTGGAGTGTAGGAGGAGAGACAGATGGAACCATTCTTAATGAAATACATTTTACAATTTTGTCATATCCTTTTTGTTGTCATCAGATAAATAAATCAACTGATTCCACATACAGGTTAATTCACATATATCATTTCATGCAAATCCATTATTTACTTATAATTAGCATTTTTATGAACCTTATGAAGAAAATCCAGTTGAACAGAACTGGCTTTAAAACAAGGTTCAATGTAGCACCGGACTTTAATGACTCCCAAATGACTAATACAGGATATATCACTATATAGTCTTAGTTCAGCGTTGGTGGCCAATTTTTTTCCCTTTGTTCAATGACAAAAAACGTGAACCAGAACATAAACCATATGTGACCTGCTAAAAGTCTGATGATGAAACGTGCACTAACCTCCAGATAATAAATCACTTTTATTCCTTTCTTTAGTAGAAGTAGGCCATCATGCTTGTGGGATCTTTGCTGGTGGAGCTGTTTATTTTCTCTGGTTCTGTAGAGCTAATGGCAGATGTCTGACGTGGCTGGAACTATTGAAGGAAGGGCAGTGCCCAGGTTTGACTAGTGTTTGGAGGGACTCTGCTGTATGAGGCAGCTTGGCTCCCGTGACAACCAAGATGAGATTTATGAATTACTGGCAGTAGCCTGAACAATTGTGTTCTGTGTTTATTATGGCTAATGGCCCTGCCCCTTGTCCCCTGAAACATGGAATTGTGCATGGAATTGACCAGGGTTGTCATGGGGTAGCTTCAGTAACGACATGATATATGATAATCCTGGTTTCTCTCAGCCTGTTCTGATTACAACAATAAAGCAGGCCAGCCAAAAGGGATTTCTACATGCCCAAATTCAATATTGCAACACGTGATTTTGTAACAGCATGTCAAGCTAATTTTGCCCTCACCGTTGCCTATGTGGCAATCCATAAAAATATAGTACTATATATATATCAGCTTGTTTCCACACAGACACAGAGTTCAATAGATTGATGATTCTGTTATTGACTGTCCTCTATCCATATAAAGCAGGGACATAATAGAAACATCCATAAAAATCAACCCTAAACTTTTCCACCATCAGATATTTATAGTGCTCTTTCTTATAATACATCATCCTAACAGACAGGAGGGAAACACAATAAACATGCTAGTTAACGTGTACTTATTTACAAAATCTTTTGTTTATATGTTTTTCAGTTAGTTTGATTACCATGTGTTTTTCATTGCGCTACAGATTAATCTCCCAAAAGCATTAAAGAAAGGAAAATTTTGGACAGTCCTATCTGAGACTGAACAGAAACAGATGCTGAGGGACAGTAATCAAGGCTATCCCTTACATCTGAACTCTGTCAAACAAACGCTTTTTCTCTTGTTTGGAACTGTACCATCACATTTTCATGAATGCACTGTGCAATGTCATGCCTTGCTTTTTGTTTGTTTTCACTGTGTGCAAAAATGTTATTATTGTCTCGACAAAACAACACTATTGCCAATTCATTTACTCAGCCTTTAAAATGCTAATACATTCACATAGTAAACGCTTGAGCTGAATGGGTCTGCATCTCAAACCCAAACAAGAGCTCCGCTGAAGACTTTCGATCAGTGACTCATGGTCTGCTGTCAGTCACTGCTCATTATTCTTGCACTGATTTGTACTGCTTGTTCACAATAACGATATTTTAGCACAAACACCGTTTCAGACAGAACCTAACTGAGTTTGCTTAAAAACACTTTGATTAGAAGTATATAAAAATCAATTAATTATATATATATCGTATGTCGTGCTCAGGAAAGATGATCTATATAACTTGGATCAGTATGCAAAATCGTAATTTTAATAATCCTCCGAAATACTCTTGTTGTAAAACTCGACACTGATTCTTAAGTTGTGGAATAAACTGACGATCAATAAAATATTGAAAGTTCTTTCATTTCACGACTTTTATAAAATTCTTGGAAAGACTCTGAAATGGAATAAAGCAGCACTTCAATCGGCTTCTTTACCTCTATTACGTTTCCCCGCTTTAAACTCAGTCCATTTGTATGTCTCTTATCTTCACTTTAAAGGGACTATGAGGCATGTTAGAGGCCAGAGGGAGTATCACACTTATTCTCTCATCATGAGAACAAGTCTCATTAAAGACGTTCTCACAGTATTCTTCATATGGTCTCTGTATGTCGAGAGGCTCCAGCTTGCTCTTGATTGTAATTCAGAGTGACTCAGAGAGCTTTACTGCTGTTGTACAGCTCAAGGTTCCAACCCCAAATTCCACCAGCCCCTCTACACTCACCAAAGTCTGAGAGTTCCGCCTGAGTCATCTGGGAGCGCTGAGAACCTCACGGACAGAAGTGGATCAAAAGAAGAAACAAAGACTGTCTGTTTCTTATTTTTATTCCCATAAGAAGCAAATCCCTTTCAGGAAGTATCCATCAATATTCACCCAATTATAAGAAATCTTTCATAATTCATAACCATTTCTTTCACATCATGCAGTTTTTCTCTCGTTTCTCTCAGCTGCAGAATTGTTTACATTTGGTTTGAGGTTTCCACATTGGGTTGATGTTAGTCTAAACACATGCCCTCTGAGAAAGGCACAAAGGGATTCCACATAATTTAGAAGGGTAACAGATTACAGACTAATGACAATAGCATTAAAGGTCATAAGTGCAGAATTATCTATAATGTGCCGGTTAGGATCTGCACTAGTCAAAACGTTGCCTACGAAGCATCTGCTAAATAACAAATGACATGCTTTAGTGACCTGGAATGTGGTGTGTAATACAGAGAGCCTATGAAATTCAAACCAAATAAACTCTGTAATCTGTAATTTCTTCTCTTACCCCACGTCTGCTTTAGACCAGCAGACCAATCTGAACAGAGAGATGCGACCCATTTAAATTCCCTTCGAAATCGTTCATTACAAAGTTATGAAAGATGGACATGGCTAGCCAGAACAGCTCCTTTTTTAAATATGGTAAACACAACACATACAAGACAAAAGTGAAACTAAAAAATCTCATCCCATCTATATGCGTTTGGCAGACACTTTTATCCAAAGTGACTTCACTTTTATCCAAAGTGACTTACAATGAGTTCAAGTTATACATCAGTACGCGTGTCCCCTGGGAATCGAACCCACAATCGTGAAAATGAAAAACATGCTCTACCAGTTGAGCTACAGGAATTACTTTTAACAATTACCTGGATAAACACAGAGGAGCAAGCAACTTCATCAGCTTGAATAAATAGATTTACAACCAATATTGCTTAACAATGCTTAAAGAATTAATGCATTAATGCTTAATGCATTTAATTAATGCATTTTAACTATTTTTGTCCACCAGCTTACATACATTTTTCATAAACAAACATTAGTTTTATAAATGCAAAGCTCTGTATTATACATAAGAAAGTTTTTTTAATGTTAATGAAGTCATTCACTGCCGTGACTTCATGAATTAATGAGATGAAATCAGAAGTATCCTTGGAGAATTTATGGGCATATGTAGAAACATTAACAATTGATCATCAGTCAGTTTCCATGATGAAGTTCAGAATAAAATCAACTTTAATATGATCCTTTTGTTTTCAGTCTAACATCTGGAGGCTAATGAAAATGAGCCACAGACTTGGCAGAGCACAGTACTGGAAAAGCTTTAGTTGTAAACTGCATTAAGTCTTATGACATGATAATAGTAATAACATGTTGAAGTCAGTTGACTAACAAAGTAAAATGCTCTGCAAAAAATAAATAAATAAATAAACTACAACCAAAAAAAAAACTTCAATCTGTTTTCAGTTTTAGTACATTTATAAGATTTGTAATATAATATAAATATAAAAATGACTTAAAAATACTGTTTAATAACTCCACATAAAACACAAGCACTATCACATAGTAACTGCAGTTATCTGACATAGATATAAATTTGTAAATGCGTGAAAAAGGCGAAGTGATGATGCTTGTAAACCAGCAAGAACCACACAATTATAAAGTAAAACTATTTGCTTGCCGTGGCAAAACTATTTAAACGATGATAGCATGACTTAGCATGATGCTAACACAATGCTAGCATTGATGCTAGCATGAGTTAGCATAAATAAACTAAAATATGGCTTATTCATGATGTTAGGAGGTTGCTGGGGTGATCTAAATGGTTGCTAGGGTGTGGTCAGGAAGTTGCCAGGGCAATACCTAAAGCCCACTGACAGCCTGAGTAAACTAAGCCCACCCACGTCTGCAGTGTTCTAATGTTGGGATATGGCTTATTTTATTACATGGTTGCTAGGGTACAGTACATGGTTGCTAGGGTGTAGCCAAACAGTTTACAGGGTAAAACCAATAGACAGATGCATGTGTGGATCAAAGTAGCCAACTCCCATGTCTCTATGATGTTCTGGTGCTGAGATATAGCTAATTCATGTTGGTTGCTAGGGTGCTCTAAATGGTTGCTAGGGCATAGCTTGTCCATTTCTATGGTAATAATTAAAGATTACTTGCCAGACTGAGTCAAAAGAGACCACCCACTTGTCTCTATGACATTCTGATGCCTCACCTTTTTAAATGATAGTCAATTGGGCCGCTGTTTGAGTACTGTAACTGGTTTCCAGAGTGTGGCTATGAAGTTGTGAACATTTGCTGCTGCTTGTTAGGCCGAGCGGTATGAGCCCACCCCCAAGTCTCTATGACATTCTGATGCGGAGCTATGACGTCACAAAATTCAGCCCAATGTTAAGTCTATGGAATTTTTCGCCTTTTTCGGAATTTATTGCTTATAAAAGTCATAGCACAACTCTTCTCAATAAGCCGGTCGCTTTGACACCTCATTCATGGGTATATGACAAACCGTGCGGGACAAGTTACGTGCCAAAATTCTGTCTAGAAAAAAAGTATGCAAGACTTCACGGACAAAGTTCTACAATACTCAAAGAATGTAAAGTGTAGATTGCTACAGTTTGATGGGTTCTGCTTTCATTCTGATTGCTACAAATCAGAAATCGGATCAGAAAGAAAATCTGGAAAATTACATTAATTCACATAAACACCTGACCATGTTTGGTGACATTTCAACACTACTGTAAGCCTTACTGTTAGCATATATATATATATACACAATTTCTAAAAATGAATTTGCTGATGGAAGCTCTCTCAAATAATCATGAGATGTTCTTGCAACCCTTGTATCACTCTAAGTGCTTTGTCAGCTCAACGCAAAGATGCACAAATTGCTCCAGTTTCTTTATCTTTATCTGTATAATCTGGAGTGAAGAAAACCATATTAAAGAGATATTCAATTATGGTGGCGGTGAGCTTGTTCTCATGTTGTTTTTTTTAAACCAAATGTTTTCTAATGCTGCAAACAAGCAATCCACCGGAAAGCAAATGTCACAATCAGCTGTTTGAAACACTTCCTTCAAAACACATTTTGCTATAACTGACAAACTGCACGTTTCATTTTAACAAAGCAGACCAATTATTAACAATCCTTTTCGTTTGAATGAAACATTGCAAGCTATTTTGATTATTTGTGACCATTGTAAGACTTATGAATACATTGAATGCTTACGATGTTAAAACTGTCACGTTCCTACTGGTGACAAACATCATAGCTGTTGACACACGTCCTGTTGCCCTTGACCACTTGCTGGAGGAACATCACAGGAACAACATGTTTTCTTTTGCAACATACGCATCTTTTGCCATCGGCCACTGTGTGCTAAAAGTGACAAAAACTTCAAAGCTCTGGCCCAAACCTTTTCATTTGCATTATGCATTAAAATTGAGCTTCTCACTTCAACAGTTTTCTGTAAAGACAAAATGGCCTGCTCCTTTTTCCCCCAAGAGCAATCGTAAGGCTGGATCCACATTAGGTCCTATTCTCAAAGCAGCACTAAGGAGAATTTACAACAACTGATTGTAAACATAAAATTATTTCAAAGGCCTGAATGCAAAACTTGTGGTTCATGGAACACTGAACATCACGCCCCTTTTAGTCACAACCACATCGCTGTAAAGTACAACAATGGATAAATACTTGATTTCTTTCTGCCTTCATTAATCTGACAGTTCTCTACAGAAATTAACAGTTATTATTAACAGACTTTTTGTCACTTTTCATTTTTTTTAAAACCTTACTTTAGTATTGTAGAACAGGTTTACATAGCACAAACTTTATAGGGACAGTGGGTATTAAGCAATGTATTTTAATTGTTTGGTTTAAAGGGCAAATATTGTCTGACGTTGCAATATGTCTTTAAAGAAAGCCCACATTTAAGTGCTGTAAGTTCTTGGTCTTGGAAAAAACAAGAGAATCCCACAGAATCCCTCCAGGCTAAATTCAGGTACAGAGGCTTTACCCCCACAATACCCTGCATCAATTTCCTCTCTCCCTCCAGATGAGTGGTACTCCCCCATACTTGAGATTTTAAAGCTCATGAGAATTGCTTAGCCAGGAAGGCTAAACTAATTAGACTTCAATTCAACCCATTAAACACAATCAGGTTGACACATTGACAAGCACCAGACTGCAGTTCATTGTAACTGAGGAGCAGGAGAATTTTATTTGGCTCTAAGCTTAGAAACATCAACACCAGCTGTGCTTCACCTTAACATCCCATAAGGATAAAATAACAAGCTGATATTGAACAGTACCTACTGAAGCACAGGACCTGTGTTTCCCAACAGAAATGCTCTGCGCTTTTGATAATATGATACATCAGAAACCATCTAGCACAATCTAGAACAATCTACAGTCCCATAATAGCCTCAATAGTCTACTGCTGGTTTGAGTTTATGAACTAAAGGGCTTTTAGCCAAATGTGTTGAGCCTGTTGGAAGTGATAAGGGCTATCCGGTGAATAACGCTGATATGCTGAGCCATTTTCATAAAAACAGGGAAATAGATCTTAACAAAGCAGATGATGTCAGAACTAAGAACTCAAGATGATGAGGTGTGGGAAACAGTTTGCTGACGTATCTGACCCCCTTCAGTGTAACAGTAGGAGTGCTGACAATGCAGTGCTTTGTCATATAAATAAATACAATTAAATAAATATATATTTCCAAGCCCAGCTGACAATTTATTCCACTCTAGTACATGGATGACCTGACATGAGAAATATGCCAGTGAATTTTCTTTTGTCTATTCTGTTTTAAAGATCTATTTACTATCTGTAGATGCCCACAAACTACCTGCAGGTGGTAAAATATAGGACATAACAAAAATTACAAGATGAAAAGTTATGAAATGAAAGAGAGCTTTAGCCTTAGCAGTCATCTGTGACACTTGCCACCTCTTTACGAAAACCAAACCGCACCAAAAATTATCTTGATACTTGCTGACACCTCACATGCTAATTTAAGTTTGGTTTGTCACCTGCTGAGACAAGTGCTATTATTCTGATATGACAATCTATGACCACAGAACTCATGAATACTCCCCAAATTCCTAATAAATACAACAGATTGGCTAATTATATAGTAGAATTAAAAGATTCCGTTTTGCTTTTCTTATTAACTTCAACAAGAATCATCACAAATCAACATTATGACCACCACAAATGTCTTCTGCAGACAACAACCAGCTGGTGTGGGATGAACCCTGGCTACATTATTATTTCCTCTACCTCTAGAGCTGGGTGGTGACTGTGGTGAGCTTCTGCTTCTGTAGCATGAGTACATGGAAAAACTTAATCATGCATTCATTTCCTTTCCTTGAATAAATGTATGCACGTGCAGCATTGTGGCTGTGACTAATTTTGCTAATGCTTTCATTTCTAGCTATTATTTTTCTGGTTTCATGCTATGACCTGATTGTGTTCACCCTTGTTTAAACCACTGCATGTTTCTTTGTCACTTGTTATGCATTGCCTGTTTTGCCTAGACTTCATGCTATTCATCTGCCTTGCATAGTGTCACAACGGGTTTGTGTCACAATCACTTTCTTTAAGGTCTGTACCTGGGTTTGATCTTTTTTAGTTGAGTCATGGCCTTCTTCTCTCTAGTCCTACAGATGGTAAGAGCCTTATTCATCTACCTGATCTTGGTTGTCTGCTTGACGTGCTGTAATATTCCAAGTCCTATGAATAAAAATATGAAACGGTTAAAAAACACTATACCGAACACTTTAAAATATGTCACAAGCCACACCCACCCGACAACTCACCTGTGTGCCATCTAATAGATTCCCTGCTCTCTTCTCCCCCATCTTCTTATATTGAAACTCAATATAACTTGCTACACTGGCAACGATCTTCTTGACTGTGTCAGCTGGTATATGGAAGTTCTTCTTTTTGGAAATTTTTTTTCTCAAAGAATATTCGGTACTCTCATTTTTTAAATTCGAAAGGAGTGCCGTTTTAATCCATACTTTACTGAACAAAAAAAGTTAACCAGTGAATCTCCCAAGAAAATGATGTATGTTTATTTATTCATTCATTTAGTTTTTCTTGGCCTTTAATTGTAAAGGCAAATATGTTGTTACACAAAGGCTGCCATATTAACCTATTTTCTCATAAATAAAAGCACAACATTTATTGACGCCAATAAATAATAAATATGCTGTCTAGGTAGACAGCTTACATGTGTTTTGAGACAGTGTTAAACGTTCAGCTGGGGATCACATGTCCCTAAAGTCACATTCCTGCAATCCTTTGGGAAATGTGTAAAGCGACATAAGGGGGTCAGATAAGCAGTGCGATGTTTGCGTTGGTGTCTGCGTAGAGAACAAATAAATATACATGCCTGTTCAGAGCGCTCCAGTTACACAGCTTCTGTTGCGTGGAATGTGCGGGTGTGTAGTTGTGCAGCTGCACTAATTTAGCTGCACTAATGCTTCACAACTTCTGTTGCCATAACTGCATATGCAAAGTGTTTTTAAAAAATATTCACTGACGATCCTAAACATGCGCTAAGATTATGGCTAACTGGGTAATCGCATTATCAAATAAAAGTATTAATAGTATACAAGCCGTTTAGTTAATTAAACTGATAAAATGTGTAATTATTATTAGTTCGCGCGCTCCTTGTGCTTTTGAAACGCTAATACCGCCATCGCTAAAATCTCTTGCTATATTCTGTTTTGGTCTGGACAGTGGTAATTTGTTTATCCACGCGTAGAGGTCTTGCAAAGTGTCTTCGTCTATGTGTCTAGATGCATCCATCATTTAAAAAGAGCTTTTGGTGTGATCTTTCACTATTTGTAAATACGCTTATCAGTAAGGTTGTTTGAACAGTTAATATGCAACGGCAAAACTACAGGGCGCGACAGGGGTCATCTCGTTGTTAAAGCGATTTAAATACCTGTAATACAAAAACACAACCGATTGCCTCCGAATTATAAGAGAATATTTTTAAAAACTTTATTATAATAAACACATTTAAAAAGATATTGTAATCAATACTTTTAGATTTGCAGTAAGCAAAATCAGACCTGCTAAAATCATTGCAACATTGCAAGGTTGTCACCTTGTCAATGGGTACAAAAGCATAACAATCACAACACAAACAGTGGCTTTAACAATAAAGGTGTACGAAAATAAAATAAATAATTAACAATGCACACATATGCCAAAAAACGTATTCATGTGCCCCTGAATACAGACTATAATCAGCATTTACTGATTTGTGTCACAGTGTAATTCAGTAGTTTTATTTAACTAATAGGCATCTTTCATTTGCAGTGACGTCATAATATTTGTAAACTAAAATAGGTATTGTGATCAAATTGACTAAGTACCATTAAAAGGATAGCCTTGAAATTATTACATTTTTTTTGCAACGCCATTCTGTTTTAGTTAAACATGAGACCCTCTTCTCCTCCAGCTGAGGAAGTCAACGTGACTGACTTTTCACTAGTCTGGAATTAACAAGATATAATGGAAAGAATATTGGATGATCTGAATTTATATTTTTCCTGATTTTTAAACACAAGTGATTGTAAACTGCTACAAGTAAGACTCTTTGGGGAAAAAAACATGACAATAAAAAGAAAAAATGCAATGAGAATAGAAATGCAATAGAAATTTCAAACAAGTTGTACCAAGAGTGTAGGGGAGCAAGTCTTAGATGGGGTACAAATGCTTTACCCAAAATTCCAGACTTCTGTAGCTTCATCTTGTTATTCAGAGTCATACTACATAAAAGTCCATAAACTGCTCCGCGTTTTGCAAATCAGGCTTCGTCTAAAGCTCCCAGAGATTCTGAGTATCTCATTCTGTTTCAAGTCATCTGGGCCTGGCAGGAGGTTTCAGCGCTACTTTCTGTATTGCCTACAATTAATGGATGCAAAAGGACATTTAAAACACAATTAGTTATTCATACACACGTTTAAGAGCCTGTCAAACAGCTTGGATAATTTAACAGTTCTGTTTCTGAGGCCCTTAAAGGGTGGTTTTATAGCATATAAATGAACTACAGCAATGTTCCCAGGAAGTTACCAGAACATATTTGCAATTTACCTGAGGCGCAGTATATGCTGGCTGTACCCCTGTGGGTTTTGCAGTAGGCACAGGAGGTGGTTTGGGCTTAGTCACCTACCAGTACAAAAAAACAGGGTAACAGGATATTAGCATTGGAGGGTATTTACTTAAGTAGGATGGGGAGATTATAATCGACTAAATTGTTCAAGTAAATGTAAAAAAAAATGCTACTTACAGATTTAGGTGTGAGTGGGGGTAAAGGTTTTGATGGAGGAAGTGGTTTAGATGGTGGGAGAACTGGGTTTGCCTGAATTAAAATTTGCAGGAATTTATTCTCACAAAAACAAAACACTGATTTGTTTTCATATCAACTGTGCAACTATAGAATTATTAACAGTTTCTAAGACAAGACCTCACTTGAATAGGATGTGTATGTTTCTTGCAGATTGTGCGACAATACAATACATAACAATACAGAAGTGTATGTCAATTTTAATAGAAAAAAACAAATCCAGATTCAAATAATTCAGGTTAGTTGTTTTAGGAATATAAACTACCTTTTCTGTCCTGGTTTGTGGTGCTCCCTTTGGAGGCTGTGGAGAAATGAGTGGCAGCTAATAAATATGCCATTACGATGCCTTTCAATATCTTAAAATGCAAGATGAAGTGAAACACAAAATGCTTGTTTATGAATGACCTACCAATGGTGCTGATCTGCAGGGTGCAGCTGGAGTAAAGAGAGGTCTGCAGGCCACAGCTGAGGATGACTCAAGGAAATCTGGCTGACCGATGCGTGGATGTATATTCTTGGGGCTGTTCTTTGTGCTGTTCGGCTGGAATGCCGGATTGCACTGCCCTGATGAAGAGCGAATGTCCTTCAAAGACCTATTTGAATATATATATTTTAAAACATTGAGTACTTCAATAATAGATATTATAATTGCAAACAAATGATTTTTAGTTGGGTAACAGATCCTACCTTTTCTTTTTAAATGATGTGTTTTTGTTTCTGCAACACACCAGCACGCCAATGATAGCAATAATCAGTGCCAGGATGACCGCAGATGTGGCTGCACCAATTATCACCGCATTTCTCACTATAAATGAAAACCACACATTTGTCACTATTTCTGTTGTCCACAAATACGTATGACACGATCAACGACTTGCTTAGATTACACATGAATTAATACTAATATGCTAATAATGAAAATGGTTTACTTTTTGGAAGTTCTGAGTGTTGAACGTCACAGTAGGGTGGCGACCAGCCTGGATCACAGTGACACTTTCTCTCATGGTTACACACCTTTAACATGTAAGACTAGTTTAGTTAAGCACTAACTAGCAGTTCACATGTGTATGACGCTTTGAGAAATGATTATAAATCTCAAATGCAAATTCAAAACAAAAAAGACATTTACCACATTAAACAATATGACACGTTTAACAATATTTTACACCATGACAAACATGGTATGTTATAATGCTTTTCCAAAATTCTACCCCTATAGATAAAATAAATCACACGTATATGGAACAAAATGTAAAAATCACACACCCCACGGCTGTTGCATTTGTCAGGACAGTTCTCAGTGCCGTATATACTAATGTCCTGGCAAACGCTGTTGTAACACACCTGTTAGAAACAAATAAGAATAATTAGTTGTGTACATTTTGAATTCTTTTGTGAATTATGCAGAAAGACGTAATCAGTAAGGAAGACAATATGCTTTATTGTTTACTTGCCTGATTCGTACCACATTTGGTGCCTGTTGGAACCATCCCTAAGTCCTCTGTTGGTGAGGGATCCACAGCCATATGGCAGGTTCGTGACCTCAAGGTTACTGTAACTTTTTTATTTGTTATGGGGAACGGTCTCCCACCAGAACAGTATATTTTTCCACATTTCATGTGCCTGTAGGTCAAATATCATGACAAATATTTATTTTTAAGATAACTATTAAAAATAATTTTGGCAGACCAAAAAAAATGTAAATGTTTTTTTGAAAATACTTTTTCAAATTTTATGTTTTTGGCGATAAAATAAAAGATATTACAATCTTAATTACACTTACGCAACACTCTTGGAAGTTCCATCCATCACATTGTTGTGAAAGCAGGTATCAACATCTACCTCAGCATCTAAACATATCATAAGACTGATTTTATGTCTAGGTTTGATGTCTTATTCCTATTTGTCTGCATGAATCTCTGCTCATTTGAAAATAGATAACAAAAGAGCTCTAGACTGAAATCTGTAAGCACAGCCAGCCACTATTACACAGTGTTCCCGTAATACATGAAAACGGTACCTAGTCCCCACAGCATCTTGCAGTGTTCCTTATGTGTTGGACATTGTCCATTGTAACAGTAACCCTGATTAGAATCGCAGGGCAGTCCATTCATTTTATAGTCATCGTTGGGACAGAAGGCTGATTCTCCTGTACAGTACTCATCCAAATCACAGTCATGAGCACTTCCTCTGCACAGACTGCCTGATTCCTTCAGCTGGAAGGGATGATAAACAAGAGGCTTTCAATAAGGCTACTTTCATAATGTAGTTCAGTAACATTGCACAATACAACTTCTGCATAAATGTTCCAGCTCTGTAGCACTTCTTGTGAAAACAGTTCACACTTGTGAAGTATGTCACACTTCACACTTGTGAAGTATGATGCAGTTTTTGGCTTGTTTATGGACATACTGGGATGATTTAAGAGACCTGATACCTGACAATTGTGGCAACACTCCCCATGGGCACACTGGGCACCTTTGGTCAGCTGACAGGTGGAGGCATTGCAGCAGGGATTAATGCATTCCTGAAATCAGAGTATTTTGGATCAACAAAATAACGGATGTTTCGCAAGAGCAAAAATATACTTATGTACAAACAGCTGTTTTAGTGATATCATGCTTGAACTGTGAAACTAAAGTTGCCACAAATGAGAGACTTTGTAAATCGACATGTCAAACCTCAACAGTTCCACAGTCGCACTCTTCGCCCTTTTCCACAAAAGCATTTCCACACACCGGGCCCCCATATACTTCACTCTCATTTGGCAGATCTAGAAGACAGCTGCTGTCATAGTTCTGTAAGAAATTCTTTAAGGATGATTGACTGCAAGTACTGAAGGTGTTTGGGTAGACAGACCTGTGGAAAGACAATTATGGGGTTATTGCATACATGTATGCTAATGCGTGTTACAAAATGCTTTTCAATTAGCCTTACCCAATGGTGTCTTCCATAATACAGCCTTGGCCTGAGGAACACCCACAGGTCTGATCATCATGTGACATGCCCAGATTATGTCCCATTTCATGGGCAATGGTAGAAGCCACTGCAATGGGGTTGTTATTATGGTCCTTTATACAGAGAAACATTTACAA
Source organism: Botia kubotai (assembly GCA_036877585.1). Taxonomy (NCBI): domain Eukaryota; kingdom Metazoa; phylum Chordata; class Actinopteri; order Cypriniformes; family Botiidae; genus Botia; species Botia kubotai. The sequence goes on from JAZGTI010005419.1 coordinate 17,707, forward strand.
TCATTAAATTTTATGACAGCTGGAGCTCACTTTCAAACAGAATAACATCAACATGTAATTTTGTGTTGATTTCCTCATTAAAAATGCTAATAAACAAACCTCATTCACAGCACCAGAGGACTGAGTGCACATAGCATACATTGTAGCCAATCCAACAGTGGTTCCCTCAAAATCTATAGCACTGAATGAAAAAGAGACTTTAAACCATAGAAGGATACTACCATGAAAATTACAACTTACAACAGCGTTTAAAGCTGCTGGTGAGACATACATAAGCAGTATTTGGTGTTAGTAAGAATGTGGTATTCTCAGCACAGAAAGCCATTAAGATTAGCAGTCAGTGACTCACGTAATAAAATGGGCATTGTCATGCTTCTTTCTTTGTAGAAGAAAATCTTGACGCCATTGTAGAAATCGCTTCAGAGTCTGATCTGGATTATTACTGACCTCAATCATGTCCATATGATCCCAAATCTCCAGCCCAACCAACCTGACACGTATGTTTAAAGGCCGGTAAAGCTGAATGTGGAAAACAATATATTAAAGATATTAAACGTCATACAACACAAATTAACATCAAACAAACATATCCGATATAAGCGTTGTACGACACCTTGTCTACATGATTTGCGACCAGCATCATTCTTTCTTCAATTTTCTTCAGACTTCCAAATCTCCTGAACTAAAGAAAAATACCATATTAACAATAAACATGACACAGTACCAAGATTTTATTTGACCTTAAATCTCATTAACATCATACCTCCATGTTATCAACAATCAAAGCCATCTCAACAACCCTCTGTCCACCAATGGGGGCTTTGTTTCTCTGAGAGACAGAAGGAAGAAACTTTTTCTTATAAAACTGTTCAATAAATGTAAATAGTTTTGAGGCATTTCATAAACATATTCCGTTCAATATTTTTAATTTATTTTATATACTGCGCAAAAGACTCAAATCAGTAGCAGAGATTAAAACAAATGACAGTGGAATATCATAGAATTACCATATTTTTGTTTTTATAAAGCCCACTAAACCTTGGGCCAAGGTCATAGACTGTATCATTAATGTATCCAATGGTTCTCTCCTTGGTCTTTAAATGCTCTTGTTTGTAAACAGCATGGCTCCCATCAACAGACTCTTCTAGGGGCTCAATCAAGTAAACTTGCTTTTCCGCTCTCAGAAACCCACTACAAAACAGAGAGGATAAACCATTTAAAGGGCGTAAAAAGTTAGTATGATTTTAAGCATGAAATATCTGCGGAAAGTGTGTTTCTACAACTAAAACAAGTAGGTCAACATGTTTCCTTACTTCATTCCAGAGCATAGGCCAACACTCACTGAAGAATCTTCTAAATTGTGGATGTGTCCCTGATAGTAACAGTGATTCTGAAGTGCGCAATGCAAAATAAATGCGCCATTAAACAGTTATATTAAAATCCTGTATATAACAGAAGTAAATTGTTTTACTATTTAAACATACAATATCGCTTGAAGACTTCGTCTCTGAAATCCCATCTTCTGTATAATGCGACACACTGTACTGTTCTCCTAAAAGCTCTCTGTGATCAAATCAATTCAGTTAGGCTTAACACAAGTCACATATTATTAATGTATACCAACATTCTGTATACAGCAAGAGTTATAATGTTTTATTGATAATTGTCTTACTTATTTCTGTGCAAAGAAATTGTGAAGTTTTTTCCATCTACAGCCAAAGCGTATTCAAGTTTTTCAGGATATGTCTGACGGAGTGAAAGCAAGCATACATAAATAAAAGCGCATCTTCAGCATCCTGTCAAGCCAAATATTTCCACGACATGCCAAAAACATTCAGTCTGAAAGATATTCAAAAAAACAAGCGGACCTTTAGAGAAGAAGCGCTCCTTCTTGCGCGTTTATTCAGTGCCTGGAGTCGAACAACATCATAGTGCACCACATGAGGCAAAACTGGATCCGCTGCCTCAAGACTCTCTAAGTCATCAAATAAACAATTATTCAGTGTGTGTAATCTGTCAATTAAAAACATTTTTATGTAACCACATCACGCAAACGTGAAAGGATTTGCAGTGTACAAAATATCCTCATAGTTTTTGCTCACCCCATGTATAAATAAAAGAAAACAGTAATATAAATAATCCAGTGCATCGCATGGTTAAATGTCCTGTGACGCTTCGCCGGTGGACTCATGGGCAACTATGGTAACTCGGCTACTTGAAAGTTAACGCCCCGCCTCGGTTATCCGGTAAATTAGCATATAAAGACTACGACATTCTCATCCGGTAAAAGTAAACTGGTCATTTATGAGTCTGGGTCTTGCAAATGTTTGAACATTTTCGTGCTACAGCAACAGAAAAAATAGGCATATTGTTTCACTATATGTTTTGTGTAATCATTACTATGTGTGTGCATAAATACGTGTTGCTATTAACTGTGACGTTACAATTATATTAATTTGTTAACTGATAAACAAATCACCTGCAATTACTCATAAACGTTGTTCCTAACCTCCTAGCGTGTAGTTACATGGGTGCTCTGGGAAAATTCTTCACAGTTTTAATTTATAACTTTTACAACTGAGAACCTCTTGTCTAAAGTTTGCTGACATCCTGTGGTTATATTATGCATGTGCAGTTCTCTTTACAGGTCACGCTGAGGGTTTATAGGCAATTCGGTAAAAGTTTGGACTACGAGACCAATATGGAGGTCATTAAAGGAAAAATGCGCACATTTTTCTACGCTAAAAATAAAATTACAAGTTTGTAAAATGACTAGCATGCAAATCTTACGAGATGGGTATCGTCACGAGGCTTTTATTTTGAAGGGGATTTGACACGGAACGAGAGACGTAAAGAGCGGCATCGACCGTCTTAAGACCCTGTGTATGTTGATATAATGCTGCAGCCTGGGCTAATTGAACTTCTGGAGTCTGAAACACCAGTAATTCTTGAAGATAAGATACCCGTTATTAAAAATAGAGAATTCGATGGGATTGCGTTTCAACAGAAAGAAACAGAGGACGAGAGAGAAAATGCTATTTCACCTTTCAGATTTAGACCTGAACGGATCCGGGTTGCTACAGAAGATGAATTTTTTGAAGTAGGTGCATATTTGTTAAGGGACGTTTTGATCAGTAAGGGTTCTTTCCCTTTGCAAGTTTAGCAACAATTGCAGGTTGTGCTCGTAATGTCTTGCTTAAGAGTGATTAAGTCATTATAAAGTAGCATTGCGGTTGTGTGACATTATGTGTTTACCAATATCCCGAGTTCTGCATGTTCTTAATGTTTGGTCATTAGGATGGCGACATACACCGGCACATGTACTTACAGGATGTCGCAACGGCTTTTGCAGATGATTATCAACCCCCAACGTAAGTGTTGGTCTCCTGCACCGTTAATATTGTCTAAAAAGACACCTATTTAACTCAATATGCAAAATCAAAATATTATCTCGTCATGACAGATCATAGTTTTATTCGTCTTATTTGTTCAAGCCATTACATGAAAGCCATTGAAGTAATTTAAGTATTTATGTTGCATAATAGCCCAAAAATCTGATAGGTTAGATATGATCTGACATATTACTGTATTAATCTAGCTCTGCTATGTCACTGATTTTTTTCTACAGCATTTCTGAATTCAGATGTCACATTTCGGGATGCACACAGTTCTTTGACACATTGGAAGGGTACGAACATCACTACAATTCCTTGCATCGAAATGTGTGTTCCAGCTGCAAGCGCTCTTTTCCGTCACACCGACTGCTGGACATACACATCTTGGAATGGCATGACTCCCTCTTCCAGGTCATGGCAGAGAAGCAGTGCATGGTAATATTATTAGCAATACCAGATACCAAGTCAGTAGTTGAATTAAGTGATGCAAGTTGTTTGGAGGGGTGTGGTCAAACATACGTGAACATAATGTGAAAAAGGATGTATATACTTATTAGACATTGTTCGATATATTTTATTAAACAGCGTTTGTTTGTCACTGGAAATACTGTGTTAACTTAGACGACCAGCTGACTTTCTCTGATCACATCACAAATGCAACACAATCGTGTAGATTTGCTCTACAGGGTGGGTGAAAAATAACTAGCCATTAAAAATGGTTAATAAAGTCTATATTTCTAACACAAATTTATTGAAAATTTGCACATGTACTTTATTATATAAAATGAAAAAACAAAACTTTAAGCAAATCTTTCAACATAAGCACCGGTGGCGTCGGCCAGTTCCCTCAAACGGCCGGGGATGGAATGCTGCTTCTCCTGAAGGAAGTCTTTTGGGATATTGCTGAGAACCTCTCGCGGCCGATGCCTGTACTATCTACGCGGGAAATTTTGGAATCCTATTTACTGTCGTCTATTTAGACACTGTTTTCATCATGACTCTATTGATGAAATAGTTCTATAGCCAATTATTAATGCCTAGTTATATTTCACCCAACCTGTATACAATCAGGAAAATCTAGTATGAAGTACTAAGTATGGAGCACAGCTCCTTGTCCAGGCTCTTGTAATGTCCAGGCTGGACTACTGCAATGCTGCTAGCTGCTTTTCCAGCACAGCCAATCAAATCACTACAGTTGATTAAGAATGAAGCAGCTTGACTTGTCTTCCATGAGTCCAAAAAAATCATGCTACACCTCTCTTCATCTCCCTTCAATGGATGCTTCATGCATCAAATTCAATGCATCATTACTGCCTGCATATAAGCCACTGGCGCTGCACTGACATACCTTCACACCCTCCTACACATCTATACCCCATCCAAAAACCTTGTGGTCAGTGAATGAGCGGTGCCTTGTGGTACCTTTGCCAAAGAGTTAAAATCACTCTCCCACCCATTTACCTTCACAATTCTCTGCTGATGGTTCCAAACTGTTTGGTCAGCCGCCTCCCTCACTATATTCAAGAAACAAAAAACAACAACTTTATTTTCTGTTAATGCTTGACAGGAATATAATGACAGCTCACTATTTAAAAAAAAATTCTAACCCTTTTCTCTCTCCCTCAACAAGATTTAAATCTTTAGAAATTGTTGGGACTTTATAATTTTGTACAGCAAATTTTGTTATTGTCGCCCTAATCACTATTGTTTTCCTCACCTTGTAAGTGGCTATGGATTAAAGCATTTGCTAAATTCATGTAAATGTAAATAGAAACTCTTTCTGGCAAGAGATTATAGTTTGTTATAACTTATTATAATGCCTACCGTGTACACACCGAAAAGTATGCTAACTGAATTAGACAAAGCATGTTATCTATGTTGCGCTATGCTGACACCTAGTGGTTTCAACCTAGTGAAACTAATTTCGGGGACAAAACAATTGTGAAGGAAAACAATGGTAAACTTCCCCTCACGCACCGTGTTTAAATCATTTAAGTCATTTGCCTCAAATGCGTGTTTGCTAATTGTATTCTGTTAATATTACCTTTCAGTATGAGTGCTTGGTTGAGGGATGTGGACTGAAATTCAAAACAAGCAAAGACAGGAAAGATCATCTTATCAGAACACATAGCTATCCAGCAAACTTCAGATTCGACAAATCAAAGAAGAGTGAAAGGTTTGATATTAATGATGACGTAAACTTCAACTATGTTATCCTATCTTAATGCGAAGACTTATTTCTTTTGCTTGTTTAAAAAGTAAACGTTCCTATATGATGCAACAGAATACGAGAAAAAAAGACTTCGCAACAGGCAGATGCACATATGGAGGTTTGTGATGCAGCGACTAGTCAAGCGGAGAGCGCTGAGTCTATGGATTACTCGCTGACTCCAGATACAGAAACCCCGAGGACTGTTGAAACAGACACAAGGAATACATCTAATCCAAAGCCAACATATTCATACAGGTGGGTGGATTATATAATAAATATATGATTAAATATTATCCTGTACACTCAGAACTGCAAGATCAGAACTTTGTTAACTATGTTAACTATGATATTTTTCTTTCAGAGTTCCGTCATCCATTTGCTTCGGTCATGGCTCAGTCAGAGGGTTTAGAGGAAGAAGGAAGAAGTAGGCCAAAGATTGTATTCAAGGCGTACAATATATCTAGCGTTTGCATGATTGAGAAAAGTGCCGTTTGTTTGTTCAGAGCAGTATTTTTGCAATAAAACTTTGCTAAAACAAGCATTAAAAATATCCCGCTCTTTTTATATATTGTCTGTGGTTCTAAAAGAAGCAGTTGTTCTGAGATTTTAGTTAGAAGTTAAATTGTAAGCAGAATATCATTACAATAATATTTTTAAAAATATTAAATATTTTTAAATATATATTTTATATATGATCATATATTTTATATATTCAAGAAAGCCTTTTGATTGATGTAATTGCTTAAAAGTGGCTACAACGAAAAGCGCAAATTGTTTTCCGATCGCTATATGTTACAGAATCAACAGGGTACGTGTCTACAGGAAAAGCTACAAGTAACGAGATGGATTGCAATGATGGTGTATTCGCAAATCAAATGATTTTATATCAACAAATGGCTTAAAAGTTCCATACTATGGCTGACCCCATTTTGTGGGATTTATTAACTTACTTGTAATAATGTTTAACGTAAATCATAAATTTTTTTATTTAATCAAAGTTTTATTTTCTTAAAACATTCGTATGTAATATACATTCAGACACATTTACGTCTTTGGAAAGTATTATTGCTGGAGCAACTAAGCTATTTTTAAGTCGCAGATTTTTTTCTATCTGACAAAAATTTGGAACAGCACTGTCCGATCTTTGACAATATTTAATATACGAAACCGCTGGCATTTTATTAACTTTAACATTAAAACAGTGAATTCGACGCATAAAAGGGAACAAATAATTAATCCTTAAAACCCTTGTGGATTTACTTGCATTTTGTTTGTTTTTAAACATTTTAGTACAACAGCGCACATATAACACTTTTAGTAATGACAGCGTCTCTGTGAGATTTATTTTTAATGCAAAAGATTCTTTTTCTAATTTGTATGTACATAAAATATACATAATTTACAGAAGATACATGTAAACAGTGTATAAATATCAGCAATCCTATTTGAAATGTATTCAAAAGGGGAATGCAGAATCTGTAATATATACGTGTATTTACAGTAAAAAATCTAGAGATTATTCTTTAAATCTAGCAAACTAGTATACATGTAGCCTACTAAAGGGATTATGGCTAAACAGACGAAAAATCAATCACAGGTTAAATTGTTCTTTAACCCAACACAAAGTCAAAGAAAACTATGAAGGTTTGGAGAGAAAGGTTCAATAAAATTATATAACGGGCGATGCTATTTGACAAATAAAATAAGCAACGATTCTGAACCTAAACTGTTTTCGTCAAATTGCTGACAAAAACGTGAATGAAAATGATAAGGTATAGCTGACCTGTTGTCAGGGTACATTTCGAAAAATATATCTGGGTACAATCTTTAAAATAACATGAACTATTTGTCTTTCGTGAAGATACTACATTTTGGCCTATTCATTTGAATAATGCTCACATTGACTGTCCGTTTCGATTCCAAATGGTCAGACTATAGCATAGTAATGCGAAGTAGCAATGTCATAAGTCCAGCTGACATCAGATGTTATTTTTAGTGTAAGAGTCTGGCCATACCATTCCGAACTCAATAGGTGTTTTCGCGCATATCACGTATCAACAAGTGATGCTGGCCTAGAAACGTTTAAATGAACTGTTATATGCGCCTTCAGTAGAAATAATCTCTTAGAAATCATTTTCTCTGAGGGAAAAA
>JAZGTI010005420.1:0-10519 GCA_036877585.1 Botia kubotai
GTCCTCCAGAAGCTCAGAGAGAATAATCTCTATCTTAAACTTGAGAAATGTGAGTTCCATCAGTCCTCCATCCAGTTCCTGGGCTATATCATCACACCAGAGGGTGTGCAGATGGACCAGAACAAGGTTAATGCTATTCAGAGTTGGCCCCAACCCAAGTCCGTAAAAGAACTCCAACGTTTCCGTGGTTTTTCCAATTTTTACCGTTGTTTAATCCGGGATTACAGCTCTATCACAGCCCCGTTAACCTCCCTCCTGAGGGGTAAACCCAAACAGCTCACATGGAACCCCTCAGCCCACAAAGCATTCCACTGGCTCAAGAGGATTTTTAGCACCGCTCCATTACTGCACCACCCCGATCCCGAGCAGCCCTTCATCGTCGAGGTCGACGCCTCCTTCGTGGGAGTGGGAGCGGTGCTCTCTCAAGCGGCCGGCACGTCGTCTCCTCCATCCCTGCGCCTTCTACTCCCGTAAGTTGTCTCCGGCGGAGCTAAATTATGACGTGGGTAATCGCAAACTACTAGCTATTAAATTGGCCCTAGAGGAATGACGGCACTGGTTGGAGGGGGCAGCTCACCCATTTACCATCATTACGGACCATAAGAACCTTCAGTATCTCCGCGAAGCCAAACGCCTCAACCCCCGTCAAGCTCGCTGGGCCCTATTCTTTACCCGGTTTAACTTCAAGATCACATACTGACCTGGAACCAAGAATATCCCAGCCGATGCCCTCTCTCGCCAGTTTGCCAACGACAGCCCCTCTGAACCCAAACCGATCCTCCCCAACGACGTGATAGTCTGCCCCATCCTGTGGGATTTGGATCAGCAGATTCAACAGGCCAACCTCCAGTAGCCACCTCCACCGGAGTGCCCAGAAGGGAAGGTCTACGTGCCCTGCTCCCAACGCCACACCCTTCTGGGCACAGTTCACAACTCTCCGGGCTCTGGACACCCAGGCAGCAGACGGACCCTCCCGCTACTTCAGTCTCGATACTGGTGGCCCAGGATGCACCGTGAGGTACGTCCTAAGCTGCTCAGTCTGTGCCAGGTCCAACACTCCTTGTCACCTATGCACAGGCAAACTGGTCCCCTTACCCATCCCACAGAGGCCCTGGTCCCATCTCGGAGTGGATTTTGTAACTGACCTGCCCAACTCAGAAGGAAACACATGCATCTTCGTCATAGTTGACCGGTTTTTGAAGGCATGCAAGTTTATCCCCTTGAGCGGGTTGCCCACTGCCTTGGAAACGGCAGAACTTCTTTTCCAACAGATCTTCCGCCATTTCGGCCTCCCTGAAGAGATTGTATCGGACCAGGGTCCTCAGTTCATCTCACACGTCTGGAAGGCCTTCTTCAAGCAACTAGGTGTATCAGTTAATCTCTCCTCTGGTTACCGTCCTCAGACTAATGGCCAGACTGAGAGGAAGATCCAAGAGCTGGGACGGTACCTTCGGTCATACTGCTCCGAAGACCAACACAGCTGGAGCAGGTTCCTCCCATGGGCCGAGTACGCACAAAACTCCCTTTGCCAGGACTCCACCGGCCTCACACCTTTTCAGTGCGTACTCGGCTACCAACCCCGTTGTTCCCCTGGACGGAGGAACCCACCAATGTTCCAGCTGTCGACCACTGGTTTCGAGAGAGCGAGAGAGTGTGGGACTCAGCCCATCATCACCTGCAGAGGGCAGTACGGCGACATAAAAGCTTTGCGGATGCCCGGAGGAGGACCGCACCCAATTACCAACCCGGGCATAAGGTATGGCATACGCCTACGACTGCCCTGCCGTAAACTGAGTCCCCGCTCAATTGGTCCCTTCAAGATCCTGAGGCAGATTAATGACGTGACGTTTCAGCTTCAGCTCCCACCCAGGTACCGTATTCACCCCACCTTCCATGTCTCCCTCCTAAAGCCCTTCTCTCCCTTTGCCACAGACACTCTCAGAGCTGAAGCTGAACCTCCTCCTCCGGAGGTCCTGGAACAACCCTCCGTATACTCTGTGCGTGAGATCCTGGACTCCCGACGCCGAGGTGGCCGCTTGGAATACCTGATCGACTGGGAGGGGTACGGTCCGGAGGAACGATCGTGGGTGCCCCGGGATGATGTTCTTGACCCCGCGTTACTCCTGGAATTCCATCGCAACCACCCGGATCTGAGGTAATGTCAGGCTTTCACCTCGATCACTGCCACCTGTATCACCACCCGCAGCACCGCCTACTCGTTCATCTTCTCCTGAGTTCTGATTACAACCACCTGCATCCCATCCCAAACCCACTACATATACCTCCGTTCCACACTCAGTCCCCGTCTGATCTACAGATCACACCCCTCCACGCTACTCCTCGATTCTACTGCTGTGTTTAACTCGATTCCCTCGCTCCAAGTTCCTGCTGTTCTCCACGTCCCGTGCTCTCAGATAAGAAACCCCTCCGTAGATCACCCAGCTCATTTCCCCTGCTTCTTTTGTTAATAAATTATCGTGTTGTTTGACTTACCTTTGGTCTTGGTTCTCTCTGTGTTCCCATTGTGTGACATATATATGTTCATCATATATAATTACAAACACAGGAATAAAAACATTTATCATTAGTAGTATTAAAATAACATTAGTGTAGAAACAGCTCAATATATTCAAACTTCAAATGTCAATGTGTCTTTTTTATAAAGTTACCTAAAAATAATGTTCATGCTATTTCAATTTTTAATGCAATGTTATTTATTTAGCGCTTTTTATAATGTTGCATTGTTGCAAATCAGCTGTACATATGAAAAGGAAAACTGACATATATACATGATAATACATGGTGCTATTGAAAATGTTGTTAATGACAAATTCATTGTTAATGAATAGTTAAATGAATTTTGTAAATTCATTGTTAATGAATAGTTAAATGAATTTTAATGAAAAGTTAATGAATAACATGATAAACATAATAAATGATACATAATATTAAACCAAACATGTTGGTTATTGAATGTGTTTAGCATTTTGTTTCATGTTCCATGTTAAGACTCGTACATGTTTGTTTGTTTTTTAAATCAATGTTAAACCTGCATAAAGATCCAGTCTCTATTTCATGTTTTGGACAATACATTACACAGGCTCAGAGGGCCAGTTCTCCTCTAGCATGTTAAAGCTGCAGTCCATAACATTTTGGTTAAACTGAAAGCTTATAATAATCATTTGCAAATTTAAAATTATTAAAAACTTTCAGTCTGATTTCGTGGAAAATGTAAGACAACTGAGGAATGTTTTAACTTTCCTTGGCTGTGTTGTTATTTATTTGTTATAGTATCTTAAATCTTAACTCTGACTTTAAAGCTGTTTTTAAAATATATTTTATGTTTTATGGGAAATTAAGCACATTTGTTCAAATTAAATTTGCATTTTAACTCACAAATAGAAATTCTTAAATTTAGAATATTGCTCTGCTTCCTATTGAACTGAAGTTATGCATACCAGAATAGTTATTTCCAAAATCTCCATATCTAAGATAATGTGATGAGATTTAACTCCTTGTTTTTCAGCAAAGTTAGGCCCTCCTGTGATTCAGATGATTAAAGCATATACATTTGGATGCTTAGAGTTCGTATGGAGTCTGACAGAGTCTGAAAATTGGCTGCAGGTGACCTTAAATGTGGAACTGTGTCTGAAAACAGTAAACAACCAGCTAGACAAAGAGTTGGTGGGTTTTCACAGTAATATTGCCTACAGAACGTATTGTCCAGAACCTAAAGCTGTTAGCAAGTTATCCCAAACTTGTCTTACATATTCATTCCATTTTAGGTTTTTCCCAGCAAATTATCACAACGGTACACAAAGGTGTGTGGTCTCCTTCATGGGACAAATTACAGCAGCACAATGCGAGTGAGATATGGGAATCTTTGGAGTGAATGGAGTAATCCAAAAGTAGCCACCACACTAATAAAGGGTAAATAATCTTCATTATCCTGAATACAGAGCAAAAAACCGTTTTAGGCATAATACTGCATATGATTTTTAACATTACAGACCACATGGGTTCTATGATATAAATTTATATGCACTAATGAGAAAATACTGTTTAAATGAAACACTGTTCTCTTCATGTTTTCTTCTTTTTAAACTTAAGTTTGCATCCTAAAAAGCACGCTTACTACTATTAGCATAGATTACTGTCTATACAGTCATAGCCGGCACCCTTGCAATTCTGTCAGAAAATGTAACCCTTCTCTCAGAAGATTGTTGCAATTGCAAATGTTTTGGTACTCACATGTTTATTATTTTTGTTCGCACCAAAACATGTACCAAACCTGGCTGCAATGGTAGCACAAAATAATGAGCATTAAAGCCAAATATAAGTAGGCTATAAGTTGTTGTTGGTTGTACTTTTACCGACTTTTGAACAGATTAATTAGCAAAAATGCATCCACAACTCGAGGGTCAATCATGGCGCTCACATTAGTAAATTACTGGAATTCAAAATGTAAACATGCGAATCGGATTACGAGGCATAAGTGTAAACAGGTAGGCCCAAAAATCAGATATGGACTTAAGATCAGACCTGATCATAAAGACTTGCAGTCTAAAAGCAGCCAAGATGGTAATATACACCTAACTATGTCCTGTGCTGGTTTAGGGGTTGAATACAGTCTTCGTGTTATTCTTTTTCGTAACCTATGCAGTAACAAATACAGCGCAATGACCTTTCTTCTATCTACTACTCGCACTAATAAAACAAAGCAATGTTGATGAAACAAATCAAAATTATATCAACTTCACTGGTAATAAAATAAGCTTCATGACAAGTCTTTCTCCTAAATGTATTAATGAAATAAAAAAAAAATTAACTTTCCCATTATAGTTTCCTCTACTAAATTTGTGGATCAGCTGCAAACGCAGTTGGTGTAAAATCACTGTGCCAGATATACACCGCATATATATTTCATACACATGTGGTGTGAAACAGGCATAAAGGTCGGGTGTGTTTGACTAGGGTTGGAAATAAACTGCAGTGGATTCCTCACTATGGTTCTAAAGGTCACGTGTGTATGACTTGAGTTAGAGATGAACTGTATGGTTGATTACTCACTCTCTGAGGCTAAAGGTCAGGTATGTTTGACTGTGCAGTGGATCACTCACTCCAGGCCTGAAGGTCAGGTGTGTTTAAATAAAGTTGGAGAAACTGTACAGTGGATCCCTCACTCTGAGTTTAAAGTGCTTTAGTTGTTTATCAGCAGCATCTGATTTTCATTTCTCCTTTGACAGCTCCAGTTGGTCATCTGGACACATGGCTGAAAGTACCAGAGGATGATGATGACCTCGCACAGCTCTATTGGAAAGTAAGAGTCACACTTTACAACACTGACATACTGGAAAGCCAAATTATTTCTGCATGTGAAAATACAAATATAACAAGACATTAGGAGCTAGGACTTAATGTATATACTGTAAGCAAAGCAGCACTTGTTTATCATTTTTACATTTTGCATACTTTCCCAGCATTTTGGTTAGAGATTTGTAAAAACATATTTAGACAAATAATGGAAAAACACACCTTTGTATACAGAATGATTTATGAGTGATTTGACAAATACAAAAGCTAATTTACAGAAGTAAATTTTATCTTGCATTATCTTGCATTACATTAATTTAAAAAGGTCACTGTTGCACAACTGACAGAGCATTGCATTAGCAGAACAAAAGTCATGGTTGTGAATACCAAAGAACACAAACACTTATAGAATGTATACTCTAAATGAACTGTACGTTGCTGTTAAATAAAAGCGTTTGCCAAATGCAAATGTAGTAATGATCATGATACTTCTGACACTATCTTGTGTGGTAATCTTCAACATGTAACAAATGTTGCTCAGTTTATTTTGTGTTTAATCTGAAAGATTCTTTACCACTACAGAATTCCCTTATATTGCCGTCTCATTTCAGCAGTCACAACAGTTTCAAGCCAATGGCTGGATTTTGTGGTACACTGTTAAATCAATGGGTAAGACTTTATGTCTTACACAGGAACATTACTGCTCTTTCCACCTCAGTCAGCAAGTCAGAAAGATCTACCTGACTGCCTCCAATGCAAACGGGAGCTCCACTCCCACTGAAGTGCCAGTGTATCGCCAGAAAGGTATTAGTTTCATTAGTTTTCTCAGAAGGAGTTTAGTCCACTGTGTATAAATAATGAAAATATTCTACCTATTGATTAATGCTTGTCTGTTCTAGGACTGGACCCTGTCTCTAATTTAAGTGTAAATCCTCAGTCTGAAACATCTTTGTGGGTTGGGTGGAAAAGTCTGTTGTCCTCCACAGTCACAGGATACATGCTTGAGTGGAGATCTCTTTACGAGATGCCTGCAGCTGAACTGTTCTTTGACCTGATGGACAAAAACCAGTCAAGTACTGTAGTAACAGGTATTAAAAAAACTTAAAATAGTAGTTTTACCATTTATTTCAGGTTTGAATTGTAGATTTTCATTGATGCTGTAACAGAAACTCAAAGTCGTGAGGATCCATCTGCAGTGTTTTATTCAAAGGAGTGGTCAAACAGGCAATGGTTCAAATACAGGCAAACAGAGCAATGGAAACTAGACAAACTTAGTAACAGTAATGGTCAAAAACATAATCCAAGGCAGGGTCAAAAGGCAGGCAGCAAACAATCAGAAACACGATAGACAATCCAAATATAAACCTGGTAAACAACAGTGAAAACACTCTGAAACGTTAGCTGGAGCAAAACAAGACATCGCACTGAGTATATTGAGTCTGGGGTTTAAATAGCCGGCTTGATTGGAGTCAGGTGTGGCAAACAGGAAGTGATCAGCCCCAGGTACAGGGCCCATGGGAAATGTAGTCCAAATTGATGCTAGTACTCAGGAGAGGGCCCGTAGGAAATGTAGTCCGTATTGATGCTAATACTCAAGAGAGGGTTCCCTCTGGTGGCGCGGAGGAGGCGGAGCGGGAGCCTCCTCCATAACAGATGCCTTGTGCTTTTGAGCCCCACTGTTCATTCAAACGTACATACATGAATTACTCAAATGCTTTTTTACATGTTTAATATCAGTTTCACATGACCTATTATTGCTTGCATAATAATAGATATGTCAGGTTTAGAGAACCTTAAAACAACTTTCAACTTTTTGAAAAAAGTCAGAATAAGTAATTCAGTGACTTTAAAAACATGCTAATTTAATTGTGGCTATTTTTTATTGTAGGGTTAAAGCCATACAATCCTTACGAGATTTCTGTTTATCCCAAGTATGTGGATGGATTTGGACGTCCTCTGTCTGTAATAGCATACAGCAGTCAGAAAGGTGTGTAGTACCTCTCCATTATATTTTGATAAATTTTGTATATTTACCAAGTAAAGCTGAATAATAATACAGAATTTCCCTCTAGTGGACACAAAATTACCTGGATACAGTTTTACATATTAAAAAAAAAATGTTCGTCCATTGTTTCAGCGCCTTCTGTAGCCCCAGAGTTGAGGTTTGGGGACGTCCGTTCTACAAATGTGGAGCTTTGGTGGAATGAAATCCCTCTGGAGCAGAGAAATGGGATTATTCAAGGATATATTGTTTACTTATGGGATGAAAGACACAATATCAAAAGTATTCAATGATTTAGAGTTGGCAATGTTTTTTTTTGTTTTTTTTTAATTAACTGCAATGTTTCTCTGCTTTTTTAAGTCATAAGGACTGAGAAGACAAATGTTTTGGTCAGACATCTCCAACCAGTGTCCACACTCAATGCCTTTGTGTCCGTGCATACAATGGGAGGATGTCTAAATGGATCAATTGTGTCCCTGAAAACTGAACAAATTGGTAAGTGTCTTTGATCAAACTTTTTAAGCATATATAAACATTTAATTATGTTTGGATAGATTGTAATATGTAGAGTACAATAGGATGAAAGGTCCACCTTAAGGACAATGTTAATACTGACAAAGCTACACAATTAGCATCAAAAAGAAGTGAAAACAAAAAAACTGTTTTGATAACGAATAGGTGGTGGGTGATGCTGTTCTTTAATATATACTAAATTTGATGAACAACATCTGGAGTGTTGATGATGTACAGTAAGTTTGTAGGTGTGTTTTATAAATACATTGCTGCTGATGTTGGGATTGTTCTTTGATAGGGGTATTTTTTGACCCATGATGTGACCATGTACTACAACAACTGTAGCCTAGGCCCAGATAATTGATAGATTATGGTTTGTTGATGTTTTAAATAAGTTAATTGGTCTACTAGCTGACCATAACAGTGCAAAGTCTTTTTGTGGCAATTTTACATTGCACTTTTACAAAACCAGCATGAAACCAGTACTAACTAAAATAAAAACATAGAACAGTACCAAAACATTACTAATTGACATAATAAACTAGACCAGCATGAAATCAGTACTAACCAACATAAAAATCTAGAACAGTATCAAAACAGTACTAACTAACATAAAATAATAGACTAGCATCAAACCGGTACTAACCAACAAACAAAAACTAGACCAGCATCAAACCAATGCTATTTAACATATAAAACTAGACTATCATCAAACCAATACTATATATCATTACAGTGAGGAAAGACCTGTCCAAGATGCTGTGAAACATTAGCACAGAGAACATCAGGAGCAGCCTGGGGGTGAAATTAAGTCTAAGCTGTAAAATCTAATGAAATTGTGCAGAGAGGACCAGCCTGCCACAACACAAACATCACTTAAGGGTGCCCTCCTAGAATTGTGCTTTAGATGATGCTACACCCCTATTAGAATAGGCGCTAATGCCCAGGGGTGACAGTAGGTCACATGCCAGGGTAATAGCATCTGTAATCCAGTGAGATATACGCTGTTTGGTGACCGCATTACCTCAGTTGCAACCACCAAAACAGACTAGGAGCTGAGAGCGTTTATGCTACTGTCTTGAGCAGGGGAAATAAGATTCTCAAAGCCCTAACACAATAAGTAAAGCCTTTCCTGTTCTGTCATCTCATGCTATGGAGGACAGAGGGCCTAAAGCAACACTGGGTGACTGGCAGTAGGGGTCACCTTGGTATATACTCTGGTCTAGGGTGCAAAATGGCTTTAATTAAACCAGGGTCAAAATCAACAGACAGGATCTACAGAAAGAGCCTTTAGATTCCCTACCCTTTCGAGCAATGTCACAATAGAGTCAAAAAAGTATCTAAAACTGCTTAAATAAAGCCTTTGATAAGTCCCTTTAAACTACAAGGGACCTATGTGCAACAGAAACGCTCAGCCATCTGTCACCACACAGAAAACAAGAGACCAACAGACGTCTCCCAAGCTAGCTTCATCAGGTTAATAGCTAGCAGAAACAGTGGCCACATAAACCTTGAGGGTAGCAGGAGCTAACCCTGCAGAAAGGCGCTATTGAAGGAACTTCAGCACTGAACCAATAAGGCAGTGTACTGCGTCAGCATGGCGTTGCTCACATCCATGACACAAAGGGCATAGAGTTTCCTAGTAGAAGGAGCTCTCAAAATTAGAATGGTCTCCACAACCTCAGCTGAAAGACCAGCAACTAAGAGCTGGCTTTCCTCAGAGGCTAGACCTACAGTCTCCAGATATCTAACTAGGGGTGAAAGATTGACCCCTGAGCCTGAGACAGAAGATCCGTCCAGACTGGAAACTCCCATCCCAAATGACTCCATCCTGGAAAGAAACTAGGTCTGAGAATTAGATTCGGGTCAACCAGAACCACCAGAATTAGACAGACTCAGTCCTGGAAAACTCTCAGTAGGACCCCTGGGAGCAAGGCTATCGGGGGAAAAGCTTACAGATGCAGCCTAGGCCACATCTTGGAACAGGTTGTGTGAGGCTGAACCAGAGGGGACATTGGTTGACTCCTCAGAGGCAAACAAATCCACTACCACTCAGCCATACATAAAATGTGTTGGCCTTTGAGATGTGGAAGTGCCTCAATGCTGAGCCCAGGCCTCAATCAAGTTCTGGTTTCCAGAGATATACATTGCCCTGAGAGACAGGAGCTGCCCCTGGGACCACAGGAGGACCTGGAGTGCTAGTCTCCAAATAGGGTGTGACCTCAGGCCACCCGGTGATTTATGCAGGAAACCAGAGACGTATTGTCTGTCCAAACTAGGTTGTGGTAGCTTATGAGGTCTGGGAAGAAGCCCCTTAGAGCTTTGTATACAGCCAACATCTCCAGGCAATTTATATGCCATGAGAGATGATGGCCCACCCAACGACTTCTCAAAAAGTGACCCCCTCATGACCGCATCCCATCCTGTGAGAGAGGTGTCTGTAGACACAATTTTGTGATGACAGAAAACCCATTGGGCCCTGGGACAGAAAACTACTTTGGAACTCAACATTGGAACAGAAGGACTCAACATTGGAATGCTTCACCAATGAAAGTAAACCTCAGAAATGAAGAATGGATATGTGGAAGTACATGTCCTTTAGATTTATCGTGGCAAACCAGTCCTTAGATCTGATTTGGCTCCTCAGAGAATGGTTCATTTATCAATTGCCGCAGATATAAAATAGGACAC
>JAZGTI010005420.1:10537-25463 GCA_036877585.1 Botia kubotai
CCCCCCCCTTCCTTCTGGAACTATGAAATACTGGCTGTGAAGCCTGGACTACAACTTGGAAGGAGAAATATGCTTTATGACGTACTTCACTAAGAAGGAGTGCATTTCTTGTTCCAACACCTGACCCTGCTCTGGGTCTACAATAGTCCAAGCCATCTCATTGAACTTTGTGGAGGGCAAGACCTGAATTGTAGTCTGTAGCCTTCCTCAGGACCCATTAAGAAATATTTACAAGACCTCTCTATGTATCCAAAAAATCTGCTAGGGGAATTAGCCTCTCAAGGTCCTCTCAAGATGGGCAGGGAATAATCAAAGGTGATTTCTGGTGTTCAGAAGCCCAGTAAGTTGCAAGCTCTTCGGACAGACACTGCAGGGTGCACACACCAATATCCGATGTGTTCCGGAGCGTATTATACGGTGGTATACAAACACTGATTTCCTGAGTCGTTCATGGAGAAGCCATTCTCAACTGCCTTTCCACAAGGGGGGTTGCCCTCAAAAATGCGTCTTTGCATCCTGAAACCTCTCAGCAACTGTGTTTACCATGCTGGCAAAAAACTCAGAAGGCGAGAGTGGGGCATCAATGTTCAGCCACAAATGTCTTGACTAATGGTGCTATGGATGGGCCGTCTCCTTAATGGCGCAAAGAGACAGGTCTGCATTCTGAAGAATTTTATGTCTGCATTTTAGGGAATCAACCTGGTATACCTGCTGGATAGCCATAATATGCAGACAAACACCAGCCAGACCCGCTGCCATATAAGCCTTGCCCACAGAGGCAGATGTAACACTGCAGGGATGACGCGGCTTTGAGCAAGAGGTAACCAGCCTCCTTGATCCATGGT
Organism: Botia kubotai; assembly: GCA_036877585.1. Lineage (NCBI taxonomy): Eukaryota > Metazoa > Chordata > Actinopteri > Cypriniformes > Botiidae > Botia > Botia kubotai. The sequence continues at coordinate 11,383 of JAZGTI010005420.1, forward strand.
ATCATCCTATATCTGTTTCCCTTGGCCCCCAAGATGGTGCCAAAATTAATGGCAGAAGAGCTAGTGATATGGGAGGAGAACAGTCTCTTTCATGATCTACACAATATGTTGTGCAGATCTGGAGTTAAGCCCCGGCATGGAGGTTGCAATTTAGACTGCAGAAAGTGCTAATCTTTCTTACTATTTTTTACTATTTTATCAAGATTTAATTTAGCCAGAGCACAAGATACAAACTCAAAGATCTCCTCAAATATGGAGAGATGAGGTCAGGAGTCCTCTATCTCCCTTACATCGACACTAAGTACCTCTAATTTCTTGGAAGCAGAAAGCTAGAGCATCAGGCTCTTGCCCCAGGCAGAAGCAGCCGCAGATTTCCACTTCAGGATTGGGAGCATCAGAGCTGGCTGATAAGGGGTAAGAAAGTGCCAAAGCAGTCTCAAGCGCCTCTCCTCGGCAGACACAGGACCTGAGCCACAGGGGCGCAAGCCTGGCTGGTCTCATAGAACTGGGCTGATTTTACATGTGCTTCAGATGCTTACACATTAAAGGCATTCCCCATAGTTAGTGTATTCATGTGATGCAGCGTGAGTTTCCTCAAAAGGGAACTAGACCAGCATCAAACTTGTATTAACCAACATAAATGGCCTGGACCAGCATGAAAATACTAACTAGTTTCTTCAGCAGGGCATTTAGACGTCCTGCTTTTTTGTAGCAGTGAAATAACATGCACAGTATGGATGTAGGCAATTATTATTCTGATTGATATTATCAATTATTCTGATATTATCTGATTGATTATTGATTATGCTTTTCAGACCGTATTGAAATTGTGCCCTTTGTGGTTCCTGCGTGCATTGTGTTTTCACTGCTCATCATCATTTCTATGTTTGCCTGTCCTAACAAACATGAACGGTGAGCATGTGTTTGTTATTATTAGTACTATTGAGCTAAGCCAATAATACTAGTATGATTGAGTTGTGGGTCTGGTTGTCGCAGGCTGAAGATGTGTTTGTGGCCTATAATTCCTGATCCAGCCAACAGCAGTATTCAGAGATGGACCACCACTAACTCACTGCAGGTGGGATTACGTTTGTTCAGTAAATCTTCTGTGATTGTAGTAACATCTTTCTTATGCTTCAAAGATTCCTGTAATAGAGTAATAAGGAATGAATTATTATATAAACATAACATAGATTTCCTTGTATGACATTTCATAAATTATGCTGACAGCAAAAAGAAAATCTGCTTATTAATTTAAATTGTAAAATGGACATTCCTGTTCTAACAACAAATTGTCAGCATGTTTTTCTAAAGAAATGCTTGTCTTTACAAAACTTACTCTGCCTCTGAAATGACTTTCCTTTTAACATCACCAATCCCAAAACCAATATTTATCTGATTAATAGGAAGTAAAATAGGATGCAAAAGGCATTTAAGGTTCAACTTCAATGTTATAGTTGTTTCTTTAGTCCTACCCACATGTGGAATTAATTTGAATGCACACACGCCAAAATACTGATAATGAGGTTGCATATATCAAAGTAATATTAATAACATTAAAACTATTAAATACCAATTTTGAAGATTCTGTCACACTGTTTAGTTTCAAACTCCGCCAAACCAACTGCTTAAGTATGTATTGTAATGTTGTTTGTTTAAGGGCATGCCCCCCTTTAAAGAAGACAAGGACCCTGTGTTGTTGTATCTGTCACATTTCAGTGTTTTGAATCTGGCTGAGAAAGAGCTGTGCAGCAGTGACTATGTTAAGGACAACCTGTGGTCACATGGCCACAGTTGCCACGATGAGGCTCAGGACTCATTGCATACTTCCAGCAGTTACAACCTCCAGCAGGACACAGACTCTGTCCCTTACGCCACGGTTGTGTTCACTGGTCCGTATCAAAATCAGACATGCTCTCCACCAGTCTACCTTCGGTCTGAGTCCACACAGCCCCTCCTAGGGGTGGAGGACCCTGATAGCCCCCCACCATATGAGAATATGTTGTTAGAAGGGGGTGTTTCTAAAGTAAACTACTTCACTACGTTCCCTCATGATTCCACTGAGAATGAAGCCCTCTGGAAGGATTTTCCTTTACTGAGATCCTTAGAGACCAGAAATACAGACCACATCTAAACCAAAGTTATCAAATTTCTGTCTGTGTTTATTTTTGTAACAATACGCTTTAATGTGTTTTACTTTGGTAATATTTCCTATGGTGGATCTGAATATGGTAAGGAACAAACAGTTGCTCTAGAAAGTTTTTGGACACTTGTGAATGTGTATGAATGTTGTTGCATTAAAGAACATACAGACACTCTTTTATACTTCCCATTGTGAAAAAAAAAAACATATCCACATATAAACGTATCTAGAGCTCCAAACCCTGGGGAGGCAACTGGAAAAATCTTCAGAACTTCGGGTCTTATGAGTTTTTACAGGACCTTTCAAGTTCTTCTAGAAGTTTTTGAAAGAATTTCCTCCAGTGCCTTAGGTATATATTTTCTGAAACTAACAGTCAGGGTCACATTTACTTTCATTATAGGGAAATAGCGAGACAGCATGTTTTTATCGATATTTTTGTTTGTTTTGTTTTATTCTTGTTTGTGTTCAGTTGAAAAAGTAAAATACCCATGGAATAGCATTGGGGGTAAATTATAAGAATTTTCCTTTTCCAGTAAAATATTACTTTAATGATCATTTTATGCTTTAATTTACTGTTAATTCAGGCCATATTTTGAGTATATGATTTCAATTTGAGTATGTAAAGACATATAGTAAAGTTTCTTGCCAATTTTTGTCCATGTCAGAAATTTTACATCCTCTGTTGCTTCATAATAGCTCAGTATGACATAAATGTCACATGTAAGTCTTAGCTGTGTCTTTGTGTCCATGGTGCTTATAATACAATGTTTCTTTTGCATTTAATCATATGTAGTTGCACATGGAAGGTTAAAAATAAACATGTTTTAATAGTCTATGTGTATTTTATACAATTAAACCTCTGAAATGGGGGACTTCCTGTGACGCCATGACTGAATAGGCATCGGTAATTGAGGTCTCCCCGAAATTATTGTTAAACCAACTAAAATAATAACTTATACACGGTAAATAAAACATCTTTTGCAACATTAAGATGAGCTCGTCTAGCAGATATGCCAAGTCTGGGACAAAACACAACAGTTTAAGAGAGAGAGAGACGAAAGGAAACGGTCGCTAAGCCCTATACAGACGCGATCTAGCACCGACTTAGCCATTACAGAACTGGTTGGTGAACTTAAACAACTGCGAAAGGAAAATCAACAGGGTCACATTGGAACGAAAGAATCGCTGACAAGGTTAAAAAACTTCGGTCGAAGAATTGACAGATCAAATAACAAAGCTGGAAATGCGTATCGTAGAGGCCGAGGAACGCATCAGCAACAACGAGGATTCTGTAATGCGACACAGGAGGGCGATTCGATACCTGTTGCAACGCGAGGTGGAACTATCCGCCAGGTGCGATGATCTGCAAAACAGGCTAAGACGGAATAACTTAAGAATCTACCAAGTGCCCGAAAACAGTGAAGAAGGGAAGAATCCGGTTGAATTTGTGAAATACCTTATCACTTTGAAGTCTCTTCCTAATGTTGATATAAAAATCAAAAGGACTCACAGAGCTTTGGCTCCCAAGCCAAAAGACACGGAACCACCCAGGTCTATAGTGGTAAAATTCACAGATTTTCCAGTGAAAGAAGCAATCCTACGCCAGGCATGGCTACAAAAACAAGTCATGTATAACAATAAGCGAATCCATTTCGACAACGACTACTCTCCTGAACTACAGAGAAGAAGGGCTCAGGTGCGAGATGTGATCCGACAACTTATGAAGGGCATTACTGCACAGAGCTTTTACCTGGCACAACTGAAGATCAGCTTGGACACCGGCGACAAGTCTTTCTCTACGCTGGCGGATGCCTTGCCGACACTTCAGGAACTCGGTATCAAGATGCCAATGGGGGAACGCGACGCATTGGAGACGGAACTGTCAAAAGCCCTGTGGCAGACGCGGAGAGGAGGCCGCCGCCAGATTAATCAGGCTACACTGTCAGATGCAGATAAAAGCTTTTTTCTGTGGCTAGTGGATATACTTGCTTTGTTTTCATGAACAAGTACAGGCAAGAACTATAATTTATTGTTCTTTTTCCTCCTCAGTTTTTTGTGAAAGCGAGGTAAGGACTCATATTCGTTACAGGGAGGGCTATAAACTGCTGTGACATATTTATACCGTAACTACATTAGAACTGGTAAATTGTGTTGGTTTTTTTTCAATAGCGGACGTTATATTTAATAAGTGGCTTACACTCGCCCGATGGGCTGCGACCTTTTCAAGGGAGGTATCTGAATGGTAAGGTCGCATACACGCCAAGTGTTTTTTTCCCCAGAGAGACACAACTCTCTGCCCACTTTCAATCGGGAACTGTTTGCCTATTTCTATCTCTATCTTGTCGAATATTTTTTGTGTAAAGTGCAAACAGTTGGATGTGATGAAGTTCAATCTGACTTTCAAGTTCATTGTTCTCTCTACCTTGACAGCGGTAATCTCATTATTTAAGTATATACGTAAATAGACTCACTAACTGTTTTTGGTTTCATGAGCCCAAAGGGGCACTATATGAAGGTATTACATTTTATTGATAACCATGGAAAGTTTAACCTGTTAGTTACAATGTGAAGGGAATAGGTAGTCCTGTAAAGAGGAAAAAAATACTGAATCAGCTTAAGACATTAAAGTGCGGTGTCGCCATGTTACAGGAGACTCATCTTTCAGACAAAGAACATTTAAACTTGAAAAGAGAATGGGTGGATCAGGTTTTTAGCGCATCATATGGTGAAGGGAGATAAAGGGGGGTTGCCATTCTAATTAGTAAGGCTGTCTATTTTGCAGGTGAAAAATTGATCAAAGATAAAAATGGCAGATATGTCATGGTGGTGGGGACAGTTGGGGGTATTAGAATAACCTTTTTAAATTTATATGCACCAAATGAAGATTGCCCATATTTTTCCAAGAAAATCTCCTCACTTGTGGCAGATAAAGCAGAGGGAATTTTAGTGATAGGTGGAGACTTCAATTGTGTCCTAAACCCGTACATGGACAGGTTGCCAATAGAAAAGAGACCCCAATCACGTAAAACAAATACAGCTTTGGGGATGATGGATAAACTCGGGCTGATTGATATTTGGAGATATCTCCACCCAAAAGAAAAAGATTTCGCATTTATGTCACAAACACATGGAAGCTATTCTAGACTGGATTTTTTCTGCATTTCAAAAACTGAAGTGTATAGAGTAATGGAGTGCAATATAGAGCCCATTACTTCATGGACCGGTTGTTTTAAAACTAAATTTGGGACAGCACAAACAGTTCAAACACTGGAGACTGAATGTCTCAATATTGGATAACGCAACACAAAAAAGAAAATACAGAGGGAATGGGAAGATTATATCAAAATTAATGACAATGGATCTGTCTCTCCTTCTGTGTTATGGAATGCTGCCAAAGCAGTAATAAGGGGAAAGATCATTGCACTTACATCCAGAATATAAAAGCAAAGGTAACTTAAACAATTGGAAATTGTTTATAAAGGAATTAACCTTTAGTTAAATACCTTTAGCATAGTGGATGCTATGGTGCTGACAATGTTAGAAGAGCTCTAAACATACAGATGACTGCAGGAAAGAGAGAGGTTCCCTCAATGTTGCTTAGTTTAGATGCCGAAAAGGCATTTGATAGATTAGATTGCATGTATTTAAAACAAATGCTGGCATATATGGGGTTTCATGACACATTTATAAAATGGATACAAATATTCTATCATAATCCTAAATCAAGAGTTAGGGTGAACGGTCACTGTTCAGAGTTCTTTGATCTGGGGAGGGGAACAAGACAAGGAGATGCTATGTCTCCTGTCTTGTTCGCTCTGAGCATTGAACCATTGGCTGAGAGCATAAGATGCAATCATCATATACAAGGAATCGTTGATGAGGCTGGTAATTGTCAAAAGATTGCTCTATATGCAGATGACATATTATTATTAATTGAAAATCCAATTTCTTCAATACCAATATTTAGGAGTTACCATTACTCCTAAAATTTCACAGTTGTATCAGGCAAATTATGACAAGTTAATCCACACAATTTAAAAAGGATCTACTAAGATGGGAGGTGTTACCACTTTCACTGTTTGGTAGGATTGAGACAGTCAGAATGAATATCCTACCTAGATTGCTCTTCTTATTTCAGTCCCTCCCCGTATGGATTCCTGCATTTACATTTAACATGCTAGATAAACTTATATCAAAGTTCATTTGGCAAAACAGATGACCCAGAATAAAACCAAAGCTGTTGACTCTAGGAAAAGATAAGGGAGGATTAAGTGTGCCTAATTTGAGACATTATTACTGGGCCGCTCAGCTCACAGCAATAGTGGCTTGGATTAACAATGATGCTGAAAAAGGATGGGTTAACATGGAACAGGGTTCTGTACCAAATGCCCCTTTGTCAGCATTGGCCTTTATGACACCCCAATCCCAGAAAAAGATAAAAATAAAACAATATCTGGGTTAAACAAACTCTGAAAGTTTGGACAGCAGTTTAAAAAAATTAAGAGGAGTGGCAACATTATCAAGAGCTATGTCCATTGCAAATAACCCTGAGTTTCTACCTTCTAGGTTGGATGCTATTTTCAAACGATGGTCGGACAAGGGTCTTATAATAATTGATCAGCTATTTATTGGAAGTACTACATTGAACTTATTCTCTGATTAAAGAAAAATATATGTTATCATCAAGTGATTTCTTTCAAAACTTACAAATAAGAAATTATATTACAAATCATAAAAAAAGGGAAATAATTAATAAAGCCCCAACTAATGTGGAACAGTACTTCATTGATATAAAGAAACTATACCCATTACATAAAAGACACGTGTGGTATATATACAGCAGACTAATGCTGGATTCAACAGATGGTACACTTAACATAAAGACAAAGTGGGAGTCTGAACTTAACGAAATTATTGAGGATGAGACTTGGGAAACCATATGTACAGAATATCATAAGGGCATCAATAGTCATAATTGGAAGGAGTTTGACTGGAAAACAAAAATTTGTTTTTTTTAGAACACCATTGGTAATATCAAAATTTGTTAATAATCCAGAAGCAGAGAAATGTTGAAGGGGGTGTGGAAAGGTAGGAGATCACACACATATTTTGGGAATGTCCGAAATTTTTTACTTTTTGGCAAGGGGTAAAAGTGGAGATTATGAAGATCCTGCATATAGACTTGCCTTTTACTCCCTTGTCTTTCTTGCTTGAAGGGATACCCCAGGATTTATGTAGCAAAACCCAGAGATATATATTGCATATACGCTTACTAACTGCAAGAAAGACCATAACAATTAACTGAAACTAGACATTTTTATACAAAGATGGACACCTGTTACTAGGTACCTGGACACATTGAAAACTAACTGATCATTATTCCTGATCCCTGTTGTATTATTTGACATTGTTGTATGCGTTTTGTTTTTCTGTATTTAATTCTTGTCTGTATTATCATGTCTTTTTTTCTGAGTCACTGCTGCTGTCAAGAAATGTTTAGTTCATTGTTTGTAATTTTCTTTAATGTATAAAAATATAAATAAATAAAAATACAATAAAATAAAATAAACCTATGAAATGTGTGTAGATTGCACCAGAATGTCTGTAGTAACTCAACATGGCCTCTGTGTTTGTTGAAACTTAAACAGTTAGTATAGTATGGTAATAAAAAACGTTTGATTAATTACCTAAAAACCTACATGTAAATGGACTGATGTATAGATGACTGGTACCCAAGCATGAACTGAAAGGGAGTGAGCACCGTGACTGACAAAAGGTATTCTGTGCATATCCGGCCCAAGAGAGGAACTAGTTCCAGTTATGTTGATGTTCGTGGCAGTATGACCATAGGTATCTCCCGATCACCTAGTTATTTCACTCAGTCTACCCATTGGACAGTGGATGATATCCAGAAGTTAAACTGATGGAAAGCCCCAGTAACCGGAAGAAGGCTTGCCACACACACAAGATGAACTGAAGGCCCCGGTCCAAAACAATGTCCTCAGGGATGCCAAAGAGGCGGAAGATCTGGTGAAAGAGATTCTCAGCAGTAATCATAGCAGCGGGTATATTCCTGAGTGGCATACGTTTACAGGCTTTTGAGAAACAGTCAACACCAATGAGTATACATGTATTGGAGTCTGGGGGGGGGGGATATCTGTACCCTCGTGTGAAACCCTCCTCATGTGAAGCCCTCCTTGTGTGAAGCACTCCTTGGGTGAAGACCTATCCGGGTGAAGACCTATTCTGGGAAAGACCAGTGACTCTACCTGTATTCCACAAGGTACGCTGCTTCCCCTCCTACATATGTCCCATCCGTTCTCTCTCCCCTCCACCTCTCCCCTCTCTCTGCAGGTCTTTGGAATTGCCAGCCTCCCCTTCTGCCGTCTCCTCCAACTACTCTTTCTCTCACACCCCTCGCCAAACAGGTAGAGGTGGTGGTACAGGTTGGCTTATATTGATATTCATACCATAGCTAAATTATCAGACTGTCTTAAAGACATAAAACTTTGGATGACTCATAATTTTCTTCTTTTAAATTTAAAATTTAAATAAGACAGAGAGTTTACTTATTGAACCAAATCCAAGTAAACAGAAGTTCTCTGATTACAAATTCCAATTAAAAAGATGTAATGTCACCTCATCCAACACTGTTAAAGACTTCATATTAGACAGTAACTGTGGCATATATTACAAAAACTGCTTTCATTCACCTTAGAAACATCGCTAACCTGCATAACATCTTATCTATTTCTGATACAAAAAGGCTGGTCCAGGCTTTTATGACCTCCAGATTGGACTATTGTAATGCACTTTTAGGTGGCTTACCTTTAAAGCCTTAAACGGGTTAGCCCCTATGTAGTTAATTGATATTCTCTCTTGTTACAAGCCAATGCATGCTTTATGCTCACAAAACACTGGACTTCTGGTTGTACCTAGAATCGCACAGTCCACTATAGGTGGCAGAGCATTTTTGCACTTGGCTCCTAAACTCTAATGCTTAGAGAACAGTCTCCCTAATGCTGTTCAGGGCTTAGACACGCTCTTGCAATTCAAAGCTTGATTTAAAACACATCTCTTTAGCGAAGCATTCTTATAATCCAACTCATCATTTGTCAAAATAAAAGACACATAAATAAAATGTTATGCTCTAACTATTATGAACAACAGCTCTGCTAATTTTTTTTTTTTTTGGAGTTTTTATGGGGTAGCTACAGATTAAGCCTGCTCCAGAATGGATCCAACATCAGACAGACCGACCCCTGCTCCAGTTCATCTTGAAAATTGTCCCGGCTCCAGTACAGCCAGGTGGTCATCCACACGTCATAGAACAATGTCTATAGCCATAGCCTGGGCCAACCAAAAACTTTGGGATAATGTGAGGGTCTTCTTTTAAATTTTACATAGCCTATGTAATGCTACGCTGCTTGGTTGCCTCTTAATTTGGTTGCTGTTAGAGCTGCAATCAGTAACATTATGCCACTATTGCCAACTCCTTTGAAACCTTCTTCAGTTTTCTATCAACAATATCATGGCCCCATCCTCATCAACACATCCCTTATTTATGTCTTTTTCTAATATGTCACGAAATCGGACCCATTATACACATTGGCTTGCTTACTGGGAGACTGCTGACTTTGGCTTATAACATTTGGCTAGGATAAGGATTTTTACATTAATTATCATTGTTTAATAATAACATTGTTAATTTAATTTTCTTCCTTTTCATGTTCATTTTATTTTCATTCTATTTTCATTTGTACAGCTGGTTTGTAACAATATGCCATTGTGAAAAGCGCTATTTTAAATAAACTTGAAATTAAACTATAACTTCCTGGAGAAGCTGGACATGTTTCTCTCCTCCTTCCCTGAGGATGGCAGCCCACTCATAGTTTTTGGAGATTTCAACATCCATAAAACCCCATGCAGCAGGCTTTCAAAAGCTACTCACCTCATTTAACCTCTCTCCCCTCAAGACTTCAGGAACTCATAAATCTGGCAACCAACCTCAACTTTACACGCAACTGCACCACATATAAAACTACCATTTCCCCTCTTCTCTGGTTTTAATCCCTGGCTGTTGGAAGTCATGTGTGAACACCGGTCAAAACTCAGGGTGGCTGAGAAAAAAAATTGTGAAAAACCAGTGATCCTGCTGACCTTCGTAAGTATCAGTTATTACTGTCCTCCTTCTCCACTGATGTCCACTCCGCTAAAATGGCATATTACACCACCAAGGCCAGCAAAATATCTGATGCTCGCAAGCTTTTCAGAACCTTCCACTATTTTCTTCGTCCTCCTCCACCCACACCCTCCTTATCAGCTGAACACTTTGCAGAGTTTTTACAAACAAAATAGCATCCATAAGCAGCCAGTTCACACCACCTCCATCTCCAAGAACTGATCCACCGACACCCAAAACCCTGAGTATTCGGAAGGCAGATTACAAATCCTCTGTACTAATGCTACTAGATCTGACTGCAGCCTTAGACATGGTAAATCACCAGATACTTCTTAAAACTCTGTCCTCACTGTGGATCCAAGGAACTATACTTCAGTGGTTTTAGTCCTACCTCTCTGATAGTGCCGTAGAGAGGTGAGTTGCCTAAACCACCTCATATGGTCACAGGGGTCCCTCAAGGATCAGTCCTTGGACCTGTTCTATTCTCCATCTACACAACATCATTAGGTCCTATTACACAATTACATGGCTTCTCTTATCATCGCTATGCTGATGACACCCAGATCTTCTTCTACTTCCACCCTGATGATCACACAGTAACAACACGCATATCAGCCTGTCTGGAAGACATCTCAGTTTGGATGACACAACACCACCTACAGCTCAACCTAGCCAAAACTGAACTCATCTTGTCTTTCCACCCTACTGCCACACACAACTTTACAGTCCAGGTAGGCTCTACAACCCTAACACCAACAAGGACAGCCAGATGACAGCTTTAATGACCAGCTGACATTTTCTGACCACATTGCCAAAACAACACGCTCTTGTAGATTTGCCTTATACAGCATTAGGAAAATCCGGCCTTAACTCACTGAACATGCAACACAGCTCCTTGTCCAGGCCCTTGTCATTTTTAGTTAGACTACTGCAATGCTTTGTTGGCCGGCCTTCCAGCACAGGCACTCAAACCACTACAACTGATTCAGAACGCATCAAATTCAAATCTTTACTCCTCACATACAAAACCATTACTGGCTCTGCACCAACTTACCTTAACAAACTTAGCAAATTTCATAAACAAGTGCTGGTGGTAGATCCTTTTCATTTTTGGTACCCAAACTTTGGAATAGTCTTCTCAGTGTTGTCCGGGAGGCAGATACATTATGTCAGTTAAAAAATCTAGATTAAAAAAACACCTCTTTAATTTAGCCCACACATAGTCCTATAGATTTATTACTCAAATCCCTTATGGGATTATTAGGCTGCATTAATTAGGTGAACTGGAACCGGAGACACTTCCCACAAGAACAGATGTACTGGTTCCAAACTAAAGGATTCAAGTATTCAAAGCATTTACAGTGGTTTAGTCACAGTGAGGAAACAGGTTTCCCTGTACAATGAAATTCTTACTTTGCTGTCCACAGTGAATGCCAGGACATTTATATAAAACTAAATTAGAAAAAATATAAAATAAAAAAAGTATTTAAAAAATATAAAATAAGGCACACATAATAATAAATAAACTCTGAAATATAGAAATAATGACAACACGTGCAAATTGAAAAAGTAGCAGTGATTTGACTTGAAGTTATGTGCAAAATGAATTTGAAAATAGCAGCAGATATATTACAAGTGTGCAATTTAGATGCATATAAATAGAGATGATGGTGGAAACAGTCTAGCAGTAATGAAATCAGTTTATTCAGCTACCTGTTTAAAAGTCTTATGGCTGAGGGAAAGAAAGAGTCCCTCAATCTTGTGGTCCTGCATTTCACACTCCTGTACCTCTGTCCTGAGGGTAGGAGTGTGAACAGTCCATGTTGTGGGTGGGTGGGGTTCTTAAGGATGGAGGCAGCCCTCCTGTGGGTTCTGCGCTTGTAAATGGTCTGCAGAGAGGGCAGTGGAATCCTGGTGATCCTCTCAGCAGTCTTCACCACTCTTTGCAGTTGTCTGCGATCCCTCGCAGTAGTGCTGCCATACCACACAGTGATGCAGATGTCAAGTTGCTCTTGACAACACAGCTGTAGAAGTTGCTGAGGATCTTGGGAGACATGCCAAACTTCCTCAGCCTCCTTACTCCTTAAAGTACAGACGCTGTTAAGCCTTCTTGACCAGTTGAGAAGTGTTAAATGTCCAAGTGAGGTCCTTGCTGATGTGAACACCTAAATATTTAAAGCCGCTCACCCTCTCCACTTTAAGCTTCCGGATAAAAAATTGCTGGGTTAGACTGATAGACCCAGGCAGACTGTGGTCTGCCAGTCAGAAAATCTAAAAGCCAGTTATAGAGTGTAGGTTGTATTCCAAGTGCAAACAGTTTGTAAGTGAGTTTGTGTTGAATGACAGTGTTGAAGGCGGAGCTGTAGTCTATAAAGAGCATCCTGATTTAGGTGTCCTTATCTTCCAGATGAGAGAGGGAAATATGGAGGGCAGCCGCAATGGCATCTGAGGTAGGCCTGTTGGGCGTACTGCAGGGAGTCCAGTGTGTCCGGTATGCTGCTCTGAATGTAGGCCAGCACCACTCACTCAAAGCACTTCATTATGATTGGAGTGAGTGGTACTGGTCAGTAGTCATTCAGGCAGGTCGGGGGGCTCTTCTTGGGAAGGGGGATGATGGTTGTGGTCTTAAAGCAGGTGGATACAATGCTCTGACTGAGGGAGAGGTAAAAAATGGAAGTGAGGACCTCAGCTAGCTCTGTAGCACAAGCTCTGAGGGCCCTCCCAGGAATGGTCCAGTTGTCTGGTCCGGCTGCCTTGCGGGGGTTGATCCTCCTTAGTGTTTTATGTACTGCAGCTGATTATACAGTAGGAGGGGGTGGTTGGGTGAACCCAGTGTGTGTGTGCCTCTCTATGTTGTCTTTGGAGGTCTCAAAGTGGGCATAGAAGATGTTGATGTCATCCGGTAAGCTGTCTGAGGGACTAGTAGTCCGTACTTTGCAGCTTTGTACTCTGGCTCGTTGTCTGATTTAAATGCAAAAGATCGAGCATGCAGCATGTGCAGTACCTGACTGCTTATCCAGGGCTTCTGATTGGGAAACTTCCTGACTTGTATGGTGGGTATGATGTTTTCATATTCCTGTTCACTGACAGAAGAGTCCTCTCGAGTTGCTGCAGCTTTAAACACATCACAGTCCGTCAGTGCAAAACAGTCCTGTAAGATGTCCTCAGTTTTTGGGGTCCAGAGCTTAACCTGTTTGGTAACAGGATTTGTTTTTTTGAGTTGACAGGAACAAAGAAATGTGGTCTGAGAGTCCAAAGTGGGGGCAGGGTATAGCCTTCAGATTGACGGATCAACCATCTCTCCATCCAAGACGGTCAAAAGCCTCGGAGTGACGATCGATGATCAACTGAGCTTCGCAGACCACATCTCCAAAACCGCTCGTTCCTGCAGATTCGCCCTTCCTATCGGATCATGCAGCACAACTCCTCGTTCAGGCTCTGGTTCTCTCCAGACTGGACTACTGCAATGCCCTCCTTGCAGGGCTTCCGACTTGCTCCATCAAGCCCCTGCAGTTGACTCAGAATACAGCAGCTAGAGTGGTCTTCAACGAGCCTAAAAGGGCACACGTCACGCCACTGCTCATCCAGTTGCACTGGCTACCAATAGCTGCTCGCATTAGATTCAAGGCTTTGATGTTTGCCTTCAAGGCAACTACTGGATCTGCACCTTCCTACTTACTCTCACTCCTTTGCACTTATGTGCCCACCAGGAATTTGCGTTCTGCTAACGAACGTCGCCTGGTGGTTCCATCCCAA
>JAZGTI010005421.1:0-16897 GCA_036877585.1 Botia kubotai
TAAAATCCCCTGCCATTTCCAGGTTTTCCATAACCATGGGAACCCTGTCGAAAGGTGGAAAGGGAGGAGGCAGGAGAAAGGGATAAAAAAGAACGAGGAATACAGTAAACGAGTGGAGCGCAGACTTACTAAGAGTCTTTGCCGCAGGGTTGGAGGGGACTGTGAGGGTGGGGGGCACAGAAGGGGCAGCCGGCCCTGATTTGACGGCAGACTGCCGTTTGCTCGGGTCAAGAGTGACCCTGGAGGAGGAAGCCAGACAGAGAGAAAAAAGAAAGAGATCAGAAGGGAAAAGGAAGGGAGGGAGGAAGAAAAGGAAACACAGGGAAGAGAGGGATAGATTGAGACACAGTTTAAACAGTTAAGAGCATTTTTGACAAAGTGTGTGCATTTATAAAGCTGAACTGCCCAACAGGGGAACTGCTGTACGCTGTAACTTACAGTGCTGTTAACCTTAAATTCTGACTAATAGCCAATACTGGCCCTTTCCACCGGAAACCATCTTTAGAACATATCCACATGCTCTTGGCCTACAGAGCACAACAGCAGGGTTTTCAGAGGTAAAAATTCTATACACTTTCTCTATATGGAAATTTATTTGTATTGATGACTTGTAAACTTTCAATACAGACCTATCTGGAGTGATAGTACATGCTGTAGTTCCAGAAATCGCTTTGAAACGTTTTAAAAAAGCGCATGTAATTGCCAAATTCCCAGTGAAGAACCACACTAGACACTATCCTGAGAGAATCACCAACCAGAGAAGTTGCCGTTACTATGGTAACAGAAATTGCAGCAGAATAGCTTAGCAGTGACCGCCCACTCATGAAGAATCACGATTGACTTAGTCTCAAACTAATTACATGTTTAAACATAAGTCTAAAATAAACCTAGAACTTTTTTATTTACCGTTTTTAAAGAATTTTAAATGGACGGCTATACACACACACACACACAATGGTATGAAAGCATTCTTGTAATTAATATAAATGTTATTCATATTAAAATAATAAAAAATAATGTTTAAATAGATACCTATAGTCTAAATTATAAACCACAATATTATAATATTTGATTGATTAGATTTAATTAGAGTTCATTGGTTTGGATCATGACTTGGAAATCTCTATAGAAGAATTTTTGACATGGAAAAAAGTGGATGGATGTTTTTCGCACAGGCTCCTCCCATCAAAAACAGTCACCTTCATGCCTATATCAGGGCAGTACACTTTTGTAAACTGCTGTGTTTGCACAGACAGGCCTATTGTTAAACAACCCAAACAATTACAGTAAATCTCCCCTTTAAAAAACCTTGAATTCAAACTTCCACCCTAGCTGACACAAAGCCTCAATGATGAAACATGACGTGTACAGAACAGAAGGGTGAAGAGGAGAACAGAAGGGTGAAGAGGAAAAAAAACAGAAGAGAAATGAAATACAGGATGTTAAAATATGTGATCCGTGCTGGTAAAATGAGTCAGAATAAGAACAGGCTAATGAGATACAGACAAAACAGGTGAAATGTCAGTTTTGGTCTAATCTGGGGTTTCACAGAAAGAGACCTAGAGACCTTCTGAGAAGTGTATCTTCCTAAATCTTTCCTATGTTTTAATAATACGTGAAAAATTAATAACTGGTGCAGCCCATTTATCTTTTTTGTCAGATTCCAACAAATCATAAATAATTTAAAGTTTTTTTTATGAAGAATGTATTACAAACTCATTTTTTATTCTGATCATTGTGACTTATTTTGCCAGTATGGGTCACTTTAAATGAAAGATTCAAAGTAAAAACACCCTAAAAGAGGGCCAGTTGACTCTTGATCCTTGTATGACTTTGGGATGGTCTACAACGGATTCATTATAAAGAGTGTAAGTTCATTTGGGACATTCACACAAGGCCAAAACGTCTTGCCAACTGCTCAAATGGTGTTTTCACATTGGGTCCATTTCATGGGGTTAAGGGTACTTTTTACCACTAGATGGCAGCATATTTACCAAATGACAACATTATCCCTGTATAATCTAAACCAACTTAAATTTCTCCTTTAAATCTTCAGCTTCCTTTAAATAAAACAATATCCTTACTATAAACAGAGCAAACCCAACCAAACTCAAACTAAAAAAACAACCAATGCAGTAACCTCTTTCTTGTTTCTTACACAGCTACTGAAATTGAATGCTGATCTCTCCACACATTTCAAAGCAAAGAAAAATCCAAACGCCCTGTTTGAATTTGTTGAATGATTTACAAACGAGTTGTTTTTAAATGTTAAATTAAGTCAAACACATTGTTTTGCTCAATCAATATCATGCAAACATTTGATTAGTAGCAATCAGTAAAAGAGCAGTAGATTGATTTGAACCGGCCACACTAGTATGCAGGCAGTGTTTTGAAAGCATGCTGTAATCAACCAGCGTGAGAGCATTAAAACTCCAGATCACTGCAATCAAATCACTGTGGGTTAGTGTGTCAGCCCCTGAAGACGTCTCATTAGAGTAAAAGAGAGATTTATACCCCATAAACTCAAAGTCCTACCTTTTGGAAAACCTGAATGACATATTTCTACAACACAAGAGATGAGAAAAAAGGATAGACATTACAAAGATGGACAAAATTAAATTATTTACCCTTAGAAGAAAAAAAATCCAAGGAGTTTAGAAAAGAGTCAGGAAAAGCTCAGGTGTAAATTAAATGAAAATCCCTAATGTGAAACAGAAAAAGCAACACTGAACTCTGAGTAGATATTCATGTTGCATTATCAACAGATGATGCATGAACAGGTCTGTGTATGTGAGTTTATGTAGAGTTTATATGCATGTAGAAGCGTTTACCTGCGCGTGAGTTTGGAGGTGAGCTTAGTGAGCAGGTTGTTGGCGTTACCACGGCTGCGTGGCTGGGTGGGCGAGGCAGGTGGGCCATTGTAGGTGGCCGTGCGTCGGTCCCTCAACTGCCCGTGGAAGGTGCTGCGGCTCGCAGTGCCTCGTGGGAAACGCGTTTTATCGGGCGTGGCAGCAGTGCTGATGCTGTGAGTGGAGGCCCCAGGGTCCCGTGAGCCAGGAGACAATGACACACTACAAAGAGACACAACCGGGCTTGATTTTACTGTTACACGTGCATAGTCTCATTGTAGTAGCGCTGAAACACACTCAACGTATTGCCTGAAGGCACAAAATATAAAATGTATGTTTAGTAATAGCCCCACTATACCTATTTTCTTTGCCATTTGGAATAACAGAGAGGCGGTCGGTGTTGTTTCTATCAGTGCACACATATGTGTTTCTTCTCGACATGCCTCCAGACTCAGAGTTATTCTGTGGAACATCCAGAAACTGTAGGTATAACGGATCGCTATGACACATTAACTTTCTTAATTTAAACAGGGAAAGCAATATCCAGGGCTCAACAATTACGATTGTTATGCTAGTTTTAACCTAGTTTTTATAATTAGTTTAGATTTTTACTAGCCAACATTTTAATAGTCCTGTTAGATAGTCCTGCAAAATTTCATTTTTTGGTTGCATATTTCTGTTAGAAAAGTGTTAGAAAACATACAAATGTATGCTTTAATGCTTTTAATTTGCAATAATATAAGGAAATAACTATAATTTAACGCCATACACTAATCCTGACTTTACCATGTAAGATTAATAGAACACAAGAACATAAGAACTATCCCAAAAGTGCAAATGACTTTCATCAACTTTGTCTCTCTACTGTTGAGCCCCTGTGTTCACACAAGTTTAAATATGGTGAATAACGTACATTAGGTGTGATGGTGCTGCCTCTTTTGCGGTCGGGTATTTCTGTTTTGTTGGGGTTGTTGGCATTACCCAGCAGTGGGCTGGGTGGACTGTGAGAAGGGGGCTTACGCACTGTGACCCCACCCTCCTGCTTGACATCATCGGCTGTGCTGGGGACTGTCCTCTTTGAGCTACTCAACCCTGAGTTAGTGATACCAACTAAATGAGTGAGAATAAAAGGAAAACATGCGTTAAGAAATGCAGTGTTTATGTAATATTAATTTAGATCATTATATTGGATATCATTATACTAATAAATCTCCTCTTTATCAGTAGCTTCAAGATGTTCATTGCCCCATTTGGAGCCCAAAAACAAGCCAATGTTTGGAACATTTGTAAACGCTGAATTAAATTTACCCTGTTCACTATGGCGCCTGGATTTTCTGGATTCACTGGAGGAGACACTTCTCTGGACCTTCAGGTGAGATGGTGATTGACCGTTCATCTCACTGGTGGGTCTGTTCTTTGCCACAGAGAGATTACTATTGGAGCTGGAGTCAGAGACCTCCTGAAAAGTAAAAAAAAAAAAAAACAGCAAATAAGACTAGCGCTATAGACCAATCCCATAACAACACTCTTTATACGCAGCTCACCTCATTGGTCTTCCTGCCCAGCAGCAAGTATATGGCTGTGATCTCATCATAGTTCATTTTGGACAAAGACTCCTGGATCTTATCTCTGGAGAAGCCCATGCCCACAATCACATCTGCAAAATGACAAGACACACACACACACACACAGCTTGTGTTTTCATTCTCTTTCCATTGCCTGTGTAACTATACAGGAATATAACTTTGTTTTTTTCAAAAGATTGATGCATCAAATCATGTGGCTCGGATGAAAAAAGGTGGGCTATTACACTTCCAATCAATCTCACTTATGGATTTTGCCTGGAAGTCAATGAACCTGCCGGAAAAATCCCAGACTTGCAATAAAGCAGGAACTCACCAAGCAATCGCATAGCAACACGCTAAAAACCTCTCAGAACAAGCTTAGCAACAGCATACAGCTCCCTGGAAACCTTATAGTGCTGCCTAGGCAAGCTGCAGTCATTTTCATCAGAAAACTAGTTTTAGTTCAAGAATGCATGTTTCATCTTTTACTAAAATACAGTGAGCACAAACTTTACACTACATCAGTGGTGCTTCATCAAATTCATTAAAAAATAAAGGGTAACAAAATATTCCTATCATAATCATATTACACCCGCTCACAGTGTCGTTATGCAGTTATTGTATAAACCTGCAGGTCGATACCCATTTAAATCCAGTTTATTTGTAAGAGTGTTGAGTCATCAGTGCAGCCCACATGCACACATCCTTCCTATACACCCTGTTACTGGTGCTAAAAAAAAAAAGAACAGAGCCTTCAAACTGTGCTCAAACTAATGTGAAGTCTAAAACCCAACTGCAACTATAATTTACACAAAAACATTTACAACAAAATATCTGTCCGCTGAAAAAGTCCACTGAACATGCAGAATTAAAAACGGAAAAAAACGAAAGAATGTAAATAAATAAATAGAATTCTGGAATTAAAGAACTGATTTGGTTCCCTAAACAAATGCACTGTAACAACATATGTCATACTATAATAATTTTTGCTGGACATTTAACAAATATTTACATATTACATAGGTCATATAATGAGGTGAATCTAAATGTAATTAAATACTTTGTAAATAAAAGGTACTTGAACACAAACCAAAGGTAAGTATATTCATAAACAATTCCAGAATTCTGGCATGAGCGCAAAAACAGCTGCTTTAAATTATATAACACTGGAGTTAAAAACAAAGACCTGAAAAACATAACGCATTATAAATATGACTGGATGAAACCACACATCAGCTGAACTCAACATTATTGCATCAGCTGAGATTCAATAAACAAGCTACATTTAACACGGTCATACCATGGAACAGACATATAGCAGAATCTGGTCATATTTTTGTCTAGTATAGTCCTACAGTATGATGCTGATTACCAAGTCTTCCATCCACATTGAAGAGTGTAGGAGCTTGAGAACCATCAATGCGAAAAACCTGATTGGTTTCATTTGTTTATAAGAATAAGAACTGTGTACTGAACGAATTGTCGCTTGGATGTTTGGTGATGGTGAGAGCTTCTATTAATGCATGTTTTACTGTGAAAAGACATTAAACATTAAATGACAATGAATTGAGGTCCTCCTTTTCTCCCACGGAATCTTTAATGGAAATCCTTATGTCAGTTGGCTTAAGTGCTTTTCTTTGGAGAGGCAAATCATGCAAAGCTCTCTGTTCCACCTCCTCTCTACACACAAGGATCACTGTGAGCTGCCAAGCTCCAGCATGCTCCTATCAACGTGAGCCCTTTCTCAAAGTGGGGGGTGGGGAGGCTAGACGAGCCCATGGTTGGCATGTTCTCTGCCTTCCTCTCTGTTCCACAATCAAGTACCCTGATGCTCTTGTTCCGGTTCCTTCAATAAGTAACCATGTGTGCACTCATGTGCCTGCCTACACTGACAGGAGCAAGCGTGAAGCTGTAGACCGTCTGCGGATACCCACGTTCCTGTAATCCGAGCTCGCTCTCCACTCGTACTTGTAAGCATGTGATCATATCACATTTCTACACGAGGAGATCCTCACTGAGTGATGGAAAGAGGGAGGAGCAGAGATGTCGACAGACATGAGGGAGCCAGCTGCTGGGTGTTATGCAACACTAAACACTGCACAAGTACACCACTCATGCCATCATTTTATTGTCTCTACACCTTTATTCTCTTTATCAACCATGACAGGCATTGTTTAAATCCACAGGGCTTGAGGACATTTTTTAATGGGTGGGGCCCCTTCATCACAGGAACCCCACATCTCCCCTGTTGTCCATCCTGATGGCAGAGGTAAATGGATAGCCCTCTAACAGAGCGAGTTACAACTTCTTACCTATTCTCTTCTGGTCAGAGATGTCAGTCTCCGGTTCAGCAAAGGGTTTGAGCTCATCGTCCTCATAGCCAGCGTTGATCCAGCGCTCTTTCATGATTTGCTAAAGAAGAAAGTTCCGAATTATAATCACCCAATAAAAAGTGCCTTAAATTTATTGTAATGTTGCTTAATATTATGATCAGCAAAACCACTGCAAGTACATCATGAATATTCAAAACTGGCTTTATGAAACACGTATGAACTTTCGTTCAACATTTGAAGAACATACAAAGAAGTCTTCAAAGGAATGTGAGAGGCTGACCTCTAATGTTCCTCTCTTGGCAGGGTTTAGGACCAGAAACCTCTTGAGAAGATTCTCACAGTCAGTGGACATGTAGAAGGGAATCCGATATTTACCACGCAACACGCGCTCACGCAGTTCCTGTGGACCAGAAAAGTCGTCACACACCAAAACACAAAACAGACACACACCATACACTTCTGTTTTGATGAAAAGGTAATACCTTGAGATTCTGTCCATCAAAGGGCAGGGATCCGCTCACCAGCGTGTAGAGTATGACCCCCAGACTCCATACATCCACCTCGGGACCATCATACTTCTTCCCCTGAAAGAGCTCGGGGGCAGCGTAGGGTGGGCTGCCACAGAATGTGTCCAGCTTATTTCCCACCATAAACTCGTTGCTGAAGCCAAAATCAGCGATCTTAATGTTCATGTCGGCATCTAGCAGCAGGTTTTCAGCCTGTGGAAAGAAACGGAGCGTAAGATAGACAAAAACGGCAGCGGGGGGTAGATGGAGAAAAGCTGTGTACTACAGAAAGGTCTTGATTCGCAATATATTAATATCATTGGGTTAAATATCAAACAAAATGTCGTTTACTTTACTTAACAGCACAAACATATTGTCAGAATTATGTGAACTATTTAGTATTTATTCGGTACATCCAGTATTGAATAACTGAAATGTTATACATATAATTGAAAAATATAATGGAAAACCTAATTATTTTATTTTTGTTTGATCTTTTATTGTTTTTTGCACATATATTGAAGATAACTGAATTTAGGTCTATTTGCAGATGACAGTTATTTGATATTTTGTTATATAATGCAAAATAATTTTTAACCAAGTGTAATAGTGTAGTACTTCCCCCACACATCAATACCCATTTACGCAATATAAATTCATGTTATACACAAAAGCATGGAACAACTGCTTACCTTTAAGTCTCTGTGCACAATGTGTTTTTGGTGACAGTACTGCACAGCTGATACAATCTGTACAGGACAAAAATGATTAGACCATCTGTGATTTGAAAAGCCATCACTGCATTTGTACTCAAATTACTCAATACTCAAACTAACTTCTTTTAACACAGCCACTGATCACTCAAAGAAGTACATGCGGAAACTTTATTGATGCTTGCATCCAATCTGGCTTGTGTAACACGCAACCAGCTTAAAAAAAAAATCAGTCCAGCACTGGAGTCATGGGACGTCTGCTTGCATTAACAGTTTTTCCAGATATTCAATGGGCTGCATTGATTGGCTTTTGTGATTCACACAATTGGCTGTGTTCAGCCCTGCTGATGATGACTAACCACTATATCCCCAGTTAAAGTATGACACAACACAAACATCCAGACTGACAAACAGCACATAATAACACATTTACTACATTCATTTTAATATCAGTGATTGGGGTCTTCTGATCTCTGTGTTCAGCTCTGGCTTTTGTTGTCATTTATCAAATATCAAAGCGGTGACATTCAATAAGACCATAGGTTAGACTTATTGACCAATGAAATTAATCATGAGAAATTGTCATTAGGGAGACTGACCAGACTGCACGACGACAATGTCTGCACTTGTTTTATTCGGCAAGAGCTCTTGCCACACATCACGTTAAAAATACCACGTGTTTCAATATTTTACTGAACAACATTAAATTCTTGAAGCCGATTATAAATGCAATAAATTTAACCATCTGCCTCAAATCAAAATATTTTGTTAAAGAATGAAAGATCAAGGAAAAACTTCCATAAGTTTAGATTTTTACATTTTTTACACTTCCCTTATTGCCCATGTTTTGTTAAATCGCAGTCATTAATTTTCACATAAATGCAAACACTGGCTTAAAACATGACAGGAACAGATCATTATTTGTAGCATATTTATAATTATTTATACAATACAGGGCTAGCTGAGGCCAATAAAGCCATTTAAACTTATGCTGGACAGAAAACAAGCATTACGGTGTGTGTATTGAACATGCAGAAACAACACAGCATGAGCACTGCACCTGTCTAAATTTAGCTCTGGCCTCTTTCTCTTTCATCCTCCCATGAGCCACCAGGTAGTCAAACACCTCACCTGCACAAGACACAGAGGTCACAGATAAGGACCATGAGAAGATAAGAGCACAAGATAAAGGTCTATCACTCACACACATACCTCCACTAGCATATTCCATCACCAGAAACAAAGTCTTCTCAGTCTCGATCACCTCAAACAGTTTGACTGTAGAGATACACAACAAGGAATGGCAGAGAAAGATAAGACATACGAAAAGAAGAATACGAGAAACAAAAACAAAAGAAAATAAAACAGGATAAAAAAAAGATTCCTTTTTTTAAAAAAAGGGAAAAAAAAGAGACCATTCTCAAGAACTAAGATTGTTTAAAGTTAAGTTTCCATAACACTCCCCTGGTTTGGTTGACCAAACACACAGCCCCACACCTAACTCTCTTGAGCTTAAATTTATTTATTAATACTTAACTGTTCATTTAAAAGTATGTTCCCCTTTTTCCTATTTTGTATATCCTCTGTCTGTTTTAAAATGTCACAAAGCTCTCTTTATGTCTGGGGCTGAACCTCCAACAGTGAATCTAAATATAAGTGAGTGATACACAAAGCCCCGGTGTGTTAAGACGATGACGACATGTCTGGCTCCAATGATCATTATGCTGTTTGCAAACAGGAACCAACAACAAATGTGGGAGAAGCAATTAAACTCAATGCGAGAAACATTTCCAAAGCCACTACTTAAAAGCTGTTAGCTGTGTGTTCACATATAAACACTTCATCTTACCGATATTGGGGTGGTTTAGATTCTTCATGATTGTTACTTCTCTAGAAAGCTGTGGGGGGAAAAGATTGAAGATTAATAATTGAAATCAATTTTATTTATTAATTAAAATGAACATGTCAAGATTTTTTGGTACAGAAAAGCTTCAGACTAGCCTTCAGCATTAAATAAATGGGTAACTGTTTATTTGCCACCCTGTGTCACTGTATTAGCAAACCGAGCACTTCCGTGTTTGTGTACACCAGCATTATGTGATATTTATTATTGATCTCTAAAAGGGGGCCGAATTCTCCCCTTTCAATGGAGTGGAAGAGCCATGAATCTTTAATTGCACTACAGCGGGCAGACTGTGTTCTGTGATGTTAGCACATGCTGCTTCCTTCTCACAAGTGTGGCTGCAGCTCTGGAGAGGGTGCGAGAGACGCAGTGCGATTTCAGAACACCAGGAAATGCTTTCAGTGCAGCAAAAGCCCTATCCAATTCTCACTTCACTCTCCACAAAAGTTTAACCACTATAAAATTGGGATACTCAAATATGGAACAAAAGTCGTGTTTGCAGTCGGAAAGGCATTTCAGAGGGTTTAAAAGCAGAAGGATGTTTTTGTTAAAGATTTGACATCTGATATAACTGGGGTTTCCTCTCTGTAAAGGCCTCTCTATGGTAACTGTTCAAGACAGACTAAAAGCCTGAACATAAAAACGTGATGTCTCACGCTACATCAAAAAGCCCCTGTATGAGACCCGTTTACTCACGGGCATAATCTACAAAAGAAATCATCATATGCCACTGTGAGAGAAATAGCAGCACAATTCAAGTTCACTAAGTAGAATAAAGAAGAAAAGACTTAGAGACACATTTGGGCCCGTTATAATACAATTATTATATTACACTAATTTAACACTAATTATCCAAATTGTGCAAAATTGATTGTTTGTGTTATGTCAGCATGATTTTAAATGTTTTAAAGAGCATCCTATGACCTTCAACTAAAACTAAGGAAATCTGACCATTTGTATAAGGGAGCTAACAAGGTCACAAATTTGACTCCATTGATCAGTGACAAAGAAGTGAATCTTATATATTTCTACTTCATTTTATATCCAACTTGGTTTTTAAATTGTAAATAAAAACCTATAAAATGTAGTTAATTTTCAGGTTTAAATTAACAAATTCCAGATTTTCAATGTCTCAGTCTTTCTGGGCACCACTGTAAAAAGCAAATAGTCTGCAAATATATTTTTCTTGAGCTTTATATTTCGCACTCCACTCTCACAGCCCCCTCCCTTCGGTGCACCATCTTAACGCCTCTGTGATGACTAAAAAACGGCAGCACGCAACAGAACATCTCACTTCAGTTGAGGGTCCAGACCTAGTGTGGAACTCGCACGCCCACAGGCAATTACACAACCTCCAGCTCACAAAGATGTTCGTGTATCACGATAAGGACACGGGTTCAAGTAATGCTACCTGAGGTTCCAAAAAAACCTGAATGCAGACAGCTGCAGAATGATACCCAGACAGACAGAGAACAGAAAGAGAATGCTACAGATAAAGCACATATGGAATTGAAGTGACGCTGCTAATGAGTGTAAAAAGAAAAATGGAGCAAAAGAGACTGAACATTTGGGTTGGTCTCTCATTACTGTGGTACTGGACTCAGTGCTGTGTGTTGGCTGAGGACCAGTGAGCTGCCAGCAGGCCACAGAGAGAGAGAATATACACAGACTCTCAATCAATGGCTCGGTGGAAAAACTAATGGTTGCTGCATCTCCCAGCTAAAATTAGAGACATGCCCTCAGATTGTGCATCACAGAGCGAACACTGATTAGCATTATCATTTGAATCCTTTTCATCTCCAGCCCACCATCATTCTCCCTCTCTGAAGCCTTTCATTTCATATTTATCTGTCTGTCTCACTTATATTGTATGTACCTTTTACTCCTCTCATTCTTACTCTCATCTATCGTTCTGTACTGGTGCCTGTTTTATAGTCTTTATCTTTCACCTCAACACCTTTTTTGAGGTCCCTCATTCTGTCACTTCACTGCTGGCCCACCTAAATAACCATCTGTCCTTCCCCCTTCATATCCTCTGCCTCTCCTCACTCGGCTGTTATGAAGACTGATGGAGAGCTTCAAACTATTCAACATAACACTGTTCTATCAAATGCTCCCTCCAATTTTTGTTCTTGCTGTGAGGAAAACCCATTTACATATATTTTTGTAGAATTATTATTTTATGATAATAAAAACCTGCTCCACATAACGATAAATTTTACATAACATCTCTGCAAGAACCTTTAATGGAACCCGTATTATTCACATTAACAGTACACTATTAAAAAAATAATTACAACAAAAAGGAACCACTTCTGAATAATCAATTCAAATCAGTTCTCAATTCCCAACTCAAATTATTCAACTTCCTCTGATACCCACACATCTCTGTACACAGTCAGAAATAAACCTTTTGTAAATTAAGGCAGTCAATGTGCAGGTTTAGCACCAGATTGAGTGGTACTGCTGTCTGCAGTAGGTGGGCAGAATATTACAGCACAGCTGCTACTACAGTATTTGTGCTCAGAGTGTGAAGGTTACTGCTAACTCTGTTGAAAAGCCTCCTCACGATGAAGGGTGAAGCTAAAATGATGTTCCGGTTCCACTACACAATCCTCTGATAAATGCTCTGGATATCACAGATCACTGTATTGCACTTAGCATTCAGTTTAAAACTGGAGATGACTAC
Source organism: Botia kubotai (assembly GCA_036877585.1). NCBI lineage: Eukaryota > Metazoa > Chordata > Actinopteri > Cypriniformes > Botiidae > Botia > Botia kubotai. The sequence goes on from JAZGTI010005421.1 coordinate 12,559, forward strand.
AGCCAAACACAACTTATCTGTTAGCATGATCCTCAAGCTATCATATGGTTTCAAAAGATTTTATGATTTTGACTGATTTGGCTTTTTATAACTGTGCATCATCTTTGCATCAATGTTTTACAGTGAAGGAAAGCTACCTAAGATCTCCTTTTATCTTTTACAGAAGACAGGCAATAAAGCTGGAACAGCATCAATGTGAGTAAATGATGACTGGAGGATAATTTCACCTAGAAATGAAAATCTTGTCATAATTCATAATGCAACTGCAACTCCAACAACAACAAAACTCACATTAATAACCAATACACAATACTTCACAGGCAGAAGCAATACCTCACAGTCATGAAGAAACAACCCAAATTCTTTACTTGGATGTAAATGTCATAAAAGCATTGAGAATACAACTTAAATAAGCAGATTCAGGCATTGTTAAGCATGCACGGCTAACTGAGAAAAGAAGCTGACAATCATTAATCATTGCTCTTTACAGTAACCAACAGTTTTACTTTCAGATGTGTACAGCACATAAACCTTATACCAGCACATAAACTTAAATATAAGTATTAATAATAAACATGAACCTCACCTTTTGAAGACTTGTGGGATTCAGCTGGGTTTTATCAATCATTTTAATTGCCACCTAAAAAGGAAAATAATTTTTTTTACAAACCCTACACTATACGGCAACAATACAAAACAATAATGTATTTAATATTTCAAGGTAAAAACATGACTTTGTGGTCAATTTATTTTACAGTCAGTCCTGTTTTACATGTACAAGCTATGTTCTTGCTGTGTAACTGTTTAATTACTATATACCAACCCTGAACCTAAACCTACCCTTAACCCATATTTAGCAGTATTTTGTTGGGTAAGAACACTGTACGCACACATTCTGTAAAATAAAGTGCAACAAAAAAATGTTTTTGTATTATTAGCTTGTATGTATTATTACTTGAAATCCTGTGTAATTTAACACCCAAAGAAAAAAAGCTACATGTGTCTCTGGAAAAACCCCAGTGGCCTACTGTGTGTCAGGAAACACACTCTTGACATCCCACCTCGCTTCCTGTGAGGATATGGCGAGCCAGTTTGACCTTGGCAAAGTTGCCCTTTCCTATGGTTTTTAGAAGTCGGTAATTCCCAATAAGAGGGTGTACATCATCCAACCCTGATCCAGAATTCCGATTTCGACCACTCGACCTTACGGAACGAGAGGTCACCTCCCCCCGACCATGGCCATTGGTTGTATGCTGTGGAGTTAAAAGAAAACACCAATTAGAAGATTAAACATATACTATGAAATAAATATAAAATAATTGTATGAATTGATTTCTTTGACAGGAATAACATACAAACTTTACTGTATTCTGTGCATTGGAAAAACGGTCAAAGCGGTCATGTAGCTATGCATGGAAACTTGCTTGTGCTTATTTTATCCTCTAGGAAGGATTATCATTTCCAAACTATCATTTAACTGTCATATAGAAAACATCAACAAGCAAAATGGCAACAAGCACAGAGGACAGTGCAGAAATCAGCAATATTGACTTAACTGTCCCATGTCAGAGGGACCCATTAGCAGAGTTATAATGCCTAAGCACCCAAACAACTCTATTCTTGTGTTACTGTCACAGTCATAAATGCCCAACTTGTGCACCAATAACACTAAATGTCAACTCAACAGTGCTAAAAAAATCTCATATGCTAAGACCAATCCATTGGACTAAAATTTCTCAAGGTCTCCTGTTGTAACCTTGTGAGGGGACCTCTGGGCAACAAACAACACGCTACAAATAACATTAAGACCAGCTGAATTGTTCCATTTAAAAGGTCATGTGTGCAACAGTTTAACCTTTTGCAAACTGTTGAGCCTCATATGGTACTAACACCTCTGTATAGGTGCGCTGACACTGCGCTATACAATGTTCTCACTAAACCCTGCATATTGTCCCTCATGCCCGACACCCTGAACATCATCCACAAAGCTCTGCATAACAGAACTAAAAATCCAACAACATTCTCAGGCTTTATGCCGACAGGAAAATATAAATCAAAGCAACATAAATTAAATGACACCCTGTCTTAAAATGCAACAAAATGATCTTGCTTAAAGGTCACTTACGATACTTGCACGATGCCTCATATTAGATTGTGATCCTCTCATTTTTGTGTTGCCAATCTGAATGGCATTGAACCACACAGTTTTGTTTTTTCTGTGAGAAGAACTCATCAATACTCTTCCATCCACCAACCGCGACACCGACAAGTTGCATCACAGTGAAATCTCTTTGACACCCAATGCATGCGTGCGTGCGTGAGGAAAGAGCAGTTTTGGGCGGGTGGGGCTGAATGGCCAGTGACTGATACATTCAAAACTAAGCAATACATTTGCATTACTGTAAGTACAGTCATATAGTAAATACTGATGAATTTTCCATACAACGCTACATTTCAGACAGTTATTGGACACTAAGAGGAGTCTTTAGATTAACTTAATAAGTGAATTTGGTTTCTGCACACAATTATCTTTTGCAATTCATAAATTTAAAAAAGGCATTTTAAAGGCACACAAACAAATGTATGGAAAGAGATAGATAGGTAGAGAGATGGATGGATGTGTCATGTTAAAATTACGTAATATATTATTTAATAGAGGCACCTTTAAGGGGGAACCTGCATTAGCCAGCATTCTTATGTCTCCTTCCTTCACTGCTGACGTATGAGCAATAACCTACAGGATCGAGACTGACGCCAATGCGCAATATCTGCATCCATCCGCATATTAAAGATGCAAACCCACGCACAGTCAGTGGCCAGAACACCGGTGTTTGTCTAAACAAACATATGTTGCACTCATACAGCAGAAAGAAAGCCAAACCACCAATGCCCTGGACCCCATGCGTCATTTCAGCCTGGTGCCCCATCTGTCTAAAGACTGGCACAATACTGCTAATCGACTTAAAGCACACGGTCCGCACTAAAACACGATACGGCATGTCTCATATTTTGTTAAACAAGGAGCTGAATGATCCATAAAGTTAACATACTTTTGCTACTTACATCATTGGGTTCGGTAGCCCACCTACGATGCCCAAAACTGTTGGCTAGGGTTTGAGACTCAGCCATACAATGCGACATGACAAGATCAGGTTATCAGACTCGTGATGACTGATTGACCAGCAGTATGGATCGGGTCCGAATGGGTCAACACGCAGTATTAACCAAATAATAAAAAATAGGCTACTCACGTTTTCAGCTTTCTTTTCGTTAACGGTGGGCAGCGGTGCTCTTGTTGTTGACATTTTGTTGATGGCAAGCTGCTTTCCCGGATTTACGATTTAATTTTAGCTATGCAACGAAAGGAAAATAATATAATTTTGACTATTTTCGCGCTTGGTCAATATCATTGATTTGCTTCCGAATTTGGTAGAAACTTGTTGAAAGTTTGAGAACAATATCCCGGATGCTCGCTGCCTCTGACGTTTTTGTTTTTATTTATCGATATCCATCCAGCTAATAAATTACTAAATAGCGAATGGGATCAGCTGTATAACCATAACTTATGCACTATTAAAAACATAATACGTTCTGCCCTGGCGTCGTTGTCTGTTTCATATTTCGGGTGTCCGGTTCAAGTAAGAACAGAGAAAATTGCACTTCGCAGGGCCTCCGCTGCGATTTTCCCCAAAGACAATTTGCTTATCGACCGCCGATCCTTCAATTGGACCGTCCGATACATTCACAGGTAACTAAAGCAGCAGAAGAGTAGATCAGGCCGCTCACTGGCGTCTGGGCGGCGGCGAAGACGCGCTCGTTAACGGTTTCATTCCACCGGAGCAGCCGTGTCTGTCGCCTCTCGTTCAGACTGAGATCCAAGATGGCGGTCCAACAGTACTGGAGTTTCGAGCCGAACCCTGGGAGAGACAGAGGAAATGAGGAAACAGTTGGATCCCTGTGCTCATTGGAGAACGCCGCATCCCTCAGAGGGCTGTGGTTTGTTGATTCGAAGTTAGGTGTTCATATGGAAAAAGGGGAAATCTTCGTCATATCATAACAAGCATGACACACCCAGTTCTATTTAGGGGTGGTTTTATCATTTATGGTTTGATCATTATGTCATATAAAAGGGTGTTTCAGTGACTTTAGGTAATAGACTACTGTGCGTCAATATTAATACTGTATGTATGACTCAATTTTCAAAAGTATTGCTGTTGAAATGCTAGAACTGTTGAAAAAGCATTGCTGTCACTTAAATCATTTATTATTTCCAAAGCTCATTTTAATTTATTCTATGGTGCCTTGAAGGCAATGAATTCTTTAATTTCAAAAGGAAAAT
>JAZGTI010005422.1:0-25460 GCA_036877585.1 Botia kubotai
CTCACTGTTTTGTTGGGCCAGTTGTATTTCTCAAAGATGTCTTGGGCTCGATCTTCTCCACCATCAGTGAACATCATGATCATCTTATTGCAGTTTGCTCTTGGAGCACTGGTCTCCTGTGAGCGGTGGAGAGACAGAGAGAGAGAGACAGAGAGAGAGAGACAGAGACAGAGAGAGAGAGAGACAGAGACAGAGACAGGGAGAGAGAGACAGAGAGAGAGAGAGAGACTGGGTTAGAACACAAACACATGAATAGAGCAAACTAAATTCCTGCCTCTGAATTTCATTGGTCAACAGGTGCTTTCCGTTTATTAAACCCTTCCTGTTTTCCTCGACTTCAGTGATTTTTACATTGATGTCCCCTCTGAACAATATAGCATCCAAAATACATGTGTTGGTTCTATATATTCATATATTATGAATAACACTATATATATAATATACGCTATGATAATACAGTATCTTTTGTGAATGTACTCTATATGGGAGTTCTAAATGAGAGGAACACACACAGTTGTTTATTGTTTTAGAGGAACATTATTGCGGAACGTCTCACACAAAAAGATTACATTGAGTGTTTTTGTCCACACACTCGTGTAGTGTAAGTTTCAGCCATTAAAGTAATATCAGCTATTCATCGAAAAACTCTTCTGACCTTGGCTATTATTATGAGTGTATCTGTGTCTCCTTTGGTATCACACACACACACATTCAAGCATGTAACAGTGTGTGTGCTTGTGTGCGCAGACACGTCTGTTCTTCTAATCACACGTCTGCTTTTGCGCACAGCTGTCACAGATTGTTCTGTCTCTGATGAGTTACCCAGAAGCCCCCTCTCTCTCCCCCGTCCAATCACAGCTGTCATTGACATTCGCTCTATGCCACATCACCCTGACAAGATTCTAATAAAGATAAATAATACTGCTGCAATTACAAATCTACATCACTTTCTTCTGTCCAATCACGAGCCAGCGAGCAGAAATGAAAACGGCTCGTGAGGGTGATAAAAATTACAGACCTGTGGAGGTGGAGTCAGAAAGAAGAGATAGAAAAAAATATGCACGTGTCTGCATGTACCCAGCTAACAGGGAACGTACTCAGAATGTTGGCTAACGTTCTCTAAAAGATCTCTTAAAGATTTAAGAAAAACAGGTGAACTGACAGTTGGGGGTGTTTGGCTTATACAGTTATCAACAGTTTTGATAGAAGTTTGATGAATTTGTCTCTACAAGAGAACAAAATGTAAACCTTTATTTGGGGACATACTCATAGGTGAAAATGATCAGTGTAAAGTCATTTTTTTTAATTATTACAGTAAAAATGCCACAAACACAGCTATGGTCTGGTTTGGTTTTAGTCATTATTAAAGTCTATGTTATGTGTAAGTGTGTCTTACGTTCAAGAGCTGGTCGAAGGCGAACTGAAAACCCGTCTTATAGTCTGTGGTACCCTTGGCCTGCATGTTCATCACAGCCTCTTTAAAAATCTTCTTGTTCTTTATGTTGGCCTGGACCAGCGTTGTGAAGCAGGGGACCACAGCATACGCTTTCTCATTAAACTGAGAGAGAGAGAGAGGAGTCGATTAGAATTTGATTGAGACACTCATTTCATTATTCATCTCCATTAAATCTCACTGTATAATTTCCACTGTTAACACACGCTGATGGAGTCAGTTACAACTAATCAATGTTTTGGCGACTGATAATGTGCTCTTGCAGCAGAGTTGATCAACTTGTCTAAAACTTTATGAAATTTGTATTTTAAATTATTATGGATGTGGAGGTTCGTGTATGATGACATTAGATTTGTACGTTTAGATTTTAAAAAAGCAAACGTTACTTCACTATGTAAAATGTGGCTGTTGAATGAAACATGTTGGGGTTCAGATTATGGATTATAATACTCATTTTGTGTTCTCAGAACTGGGATTAGGAAACACACACTAAGAGCCGCGGATCAGCCTGGATTACTGGCACGGGCCTTAAAAACGCTCATGTTTCATTATGTGCGTGTATATCTGTCTATATGTGCTTGCACACTTGTGTGGGTTTCAGCTGTGAGCTGCTATTGTGTGTCTGACAATTAATTGTTTTTGTGCATTCTGAATGTATGTTTTTATGTAAGTCAAAATTCATGCAGTATACACAGGACTGAATATTATTGGTTTTGTCTTTTTAAAAGCATTGACGATGACTAATGGCTTTACTTACACAGTAGCTGACCTAATACTTTTTTAATCTATCTTTAATCTAATCTATCTATCTTTCTAATCTAATACTTCTTTACTAATATTTTTACTAATCAAGTAGTGTTTCTGTTCAACAGTTTACAAATAAGAAGAACATCACGATATTGAATGCTTCTGTATTTCTGCTGATGTAATCAAGACAGTGTGGGTGGGCAGAAGTAACGTTAGCCAATAACATCACAGCTGAGAGTGTTCTAATCCAATCAAACACCAATGGGCATAATTTGAACCCACCCCCACATTATATTTCCTTCAGATGTGTGATATCACTGTGGTGACATCAACAGATGGACATGAGGTGTTTTCTGAGATATTCTTTATAGTCTTTGTGTGTGTGTGTGTGTGTGTGTGTGTGTGTGTGTGTGTGTACGCACCCGGGCCACATTCACATAATCATCATCAGACAGCGTGTCCAGCATCTCAATGACGGACGTCTTCATCAGCTTCAGTGTTAATCCACTAACACTTCCACTCCTACAACACACACACACACATGATGAAAACTTGTTGTGTAATGTTGTTGTTGATGCTGATAAATGATCTTGTTGTTGTTAGCTGGAGGTGCTTTTGATTGGCAGGAGATAGTTTTGGGAAAACAACAGCTGCTGTATTTTGTATTTATTATGTATGCATTGTAACTATTTAAGATTATGGGCGAGTGTCAGCTAGCAACAATTAACTTCCATTAATCAGTTCTCCTTGAAGGGTTTTACTTTGGAATATAAATGCTTATACACATGCTAACAGTTAAACGTTAAAACTACACAGCAGTGTTACACAAACGATGCTAAATGACATGCATGGAGTTCATAAAGATTCAATAAATTAAACATTTCATGAAACAGTCTTGATTCTCAGAAAGGAGAACACATGTTTGTTAAGGTAAACATTTTACATGTGTGCATTTATATTCATGCATTAGGCAGATTTCCAAAGTGACTTACATACATTCAAGCTATACATTTATCAGTATGTGTCCCCTGGGGATCGAACCCATGACCTTCTGTGCTGCTAACACAATGCTCTACCAAAAACGACTCTTTCAAAAGAATATTTTCGTTATACCTAAAATGATGCCTCTATATACTCTCAAAACATCTGCACACTGGCTTAGTATTGTGTCATGTATGATGCTAAATTGTTTTTTGATAATGTATTTTAGAGGTCAGATAAAATCAGCAGTGACTGAAACGCAGAATGTTTTAAATTCAGCGTGTGCCGTGCACACATCTGCAACGGGAAATGTCATTTTTCATGGCATATAACCTCCAAGAGCGAAACAGCATTTTGAGGTAAAATATTGAGGTACGTGATTCACAAAATGGCATAATACCCTCTTCAGTCAACAGGTGGCAGTAGAGCGCCGCACTACTGTTAGATAATGATCAATGAGCGTTTTAATCACGGAAGACAACAATGTGTGTATTAAACACTGAAGAGAGATGAGTGTGTGTGTTGGGTGTTTGTGAGATTACTCACACATCCACAATGATGACCATGTCCTTCGGAGACGAGGCGCCCTGAATATACCTGTCAAACATGCCACAGAAACATGTGAACTAGTTAGTGTTTAACATCACGACAGTTTACTACTACTAAGACTGAGAATAAGAGCCAACGGGCCCAAATGTTTGATAGTTATACTGATTAATGTCAAAGATAGTGTATAAACAGACTAGTCTAATAAAATATATTGTTCTTGTGATATTCTTTTAAAAGCTAGCTGCTTTGTTTCAAGGTTTATATTGTATGTCTTCACTAAAAATAATTTTCAGAAAAATAAATTGTAAAATACTTCCAGAATCAAGACAGCTGATAAAGTAGGAAGCCACTATTACGCTCAGTTGCCCTCTGTAGTTAAAAGGCAAAATATATTTTCTCTCGAAAAAAAATGTCGTACTTTTTCAGTCAGGCATGTCTGAGTACAGTGAGCGAAATGTAACTCAACACAAGTGTAACACTTTTCAAGGTCAACATCTCAATGTAGATACAGAACTAGCATAGAGGAGTTTGTGCTACGCTAACCACAGTAAGCACAGCGTCAGGTGAAACACCAGCGTTTGTTATTCCACTGACTCATCGGCCCGCTGACAAACGCATTATTCAGTCTGTGTCTTTGTGCTAGCGCTAGCAGATCGCACGGCAGAGGCATTTTTAGCCTAGCGCTCTGAGCGCGGGAAGACAATGAGTGATGTTTGGCACTTTTTTGTCACGGACAACAAAATAAATAAATAAAAGAGCTAACGTAGCGTCTGTCCACGGCTGATAGAGGCTGCCATACAGAAAACACTAGTGAAGTCATTTTCACTTGCCCACATGCAATTAAAAAGGCATTACACCTGACAATCAGCTCCAGAGACTGATGGATATCGTAAAGCCACCGGTTGCTTTGTTTGGTGACGGCTTGGAAAAATGTCACTGGCTTTAAATACTGAGCTGATTGGCTGTCACACAGACAGGTAGTTAGCGCTTTGTGCTAGCAAACGAACGGACCATTCGTCAGGGATTCATAGTAATCAGGGTGAAGAGGCGACGCGGGAAGCGATGCCAGGTGAGTTTTGAAGCATGAATAAGCCAAACAAACACACAAGGGACAAACACACAAACACAACAGAAGTACAGTGCTGGTTTTGGCACACCCAGCTAACACTGTGAGATTGTAAGAACATTTCCCCAACATTTCCATTATGTAACAAAAACATAAGAAATGTTATCTTGAATGTTCTGGGAACGGTCCAAACGTCCAGTTTGGTCCAAACATTCATTGTACTAACATTATTGCTTGGTTATAAGAACATTTTTTAAACATTTTAAATTCTGTAGCGTTTTTAAAACGTTCCACCAACAACTTCAGAATGCTATTTTGATATAAATAAAATATAGTGTTAATATACTATACTAACGTATCAGCAAAAATGTTAATAAATCTGAGAGAAATTTGGAAGACTGTTAGTCAAAGTTTTAATAAGTGAATTAAAGCTTCAACCTGTCACTTTCACCTCTCTACTGCCAACTTAGTATTTACTTATAATTGCAGGTTACTTTACATACTTTTCATGATCTATGTTGACCTGTCAAATGAAGTCAAATGAAGCAAAATTGACATTTCCCGGGAAATCAGATCCAAAAGCTCAAATGATAAATCATTATTGTAGACTTGCTGTTGTGAATCAGGGTAAAGAGATCATGTTAAACTCTGATCTGTCATGTATTTGCTCAATAACTAATTTTTGTTCATTTTTAACCAAGTTACAGATTGCAGATTTAATCATCTAGAACTTATTCCCCAACAGTGCGCTCATCCGCTCTTATGAAAGGCAGAGCGCACACACTAACAGACGTCACAAAACTAATTTCTGCTTCATCTTTGTGAGACTACACCAGAAGTTTCTGTATTTAAAATTCATTTCTGTCCTCTGTTTGTTTTTATGCAATCAATCCACTGTGCGCTGGATTCACTTTGAGCCGTGTTTGCCCATGTTCTTAGTTTTAATAATGCTGCTCCATCTTTCTGCTTAAGCAAATACACATTTCATGAATACAGTTTCTGTAAACACAGGGGACATAACTGAAGGTTGCCAGCGACGCATTAGGAGCTGCGATAAAACTCCAATATAAACATAATCAAATTTGCAGAGGCGCATGCCTCGCAAATACTGCATGACTAAAAATCAATGAATTAAATGGAGGAAATGAATTTGTTTAGCATTTAATGCAAGAACTTGTCACATTAAATCCACAAAACGCATCTCTATAAACTGACAGAGTTCAAAAACTACAAAGATAACTTCCACATTTAAGAAAATAGTGAGGTCCACACCAGAACTTTTACAGAACATTAGAAACGTTTAGAGAACATTCCCTGTTAGCTGGGAATTCTTTGCCACTGTGTGATTCTGACATTGCCAATCTGTGCCCATCTCACTGTACCGTCCATGTGTTATCCTGATGGACCAGATGTGCTGTTTCTGCTCGGATTCCACTCCGTAATTACCCCTCCACCGAGACCCAGTCATGCCATTCCTTCCCAGTCATTACCCACAATCCTCAGCGCCCCAGCCAGGTGACATGCAGATGGGCCATCGCATGCCAGGTCTCCACACACACACAACAAAGACGCACACACACATATTCAAGCACATGCACACACAAACGCGCGCACAAAAACACACAGTAGATCCCTGAGTGTATGCTGAGTGCTGCTTTTAACCTCCTAAAACTTCCTAAAACTGCTCAAACATTCATAATTTAAGCATAAGTTGGCATTTAAGCTCATTGACAGACGTAATTTCTGTCCAAATCTTTGACTGGTGGTGTGGCTGCAAACTGATTGCCTGAGGATGGAGGTCATGACCTTTAGGACACAACAGCGATTATGCACGTGTCTTTTTGCGTTAAGCATTATGTGTCTTTAACGTGACTCAAGAGGCTGGAGAATAAAATGACTTCTCCAGACTCTTTTGAAATCTGTTGTGTTTGGAGGTATTAATATAATACCGAACCGTCCAGTACAATCACGAGCAGTACACGTATTGACCTTGCAAAATGCCACATGATCCTACAGAAAAACAAGTCTACAAGAATCTCTTTTCAGAAGTGTGGAGCATCCTCAGAAGATATGAAACACATTTCCAGGCAGGTGGTCTGAAGCTCTAAGACTGAACATGCTACAGTTTGCTTATATTGTTCTGCTTTTTTTAAAGACAGCGGAACACATGAGGTACTTTTGGTGAGCTGGGTTAGACACATTAGGTACGTTCTCTGTTAGCTGATTAATGCTCTCTGATGTTGTCTTCCTCTCTTCCTGTCTCTCTCTGTGTTTCTGTCTGTCATCGTTTCACAGCGAATCTGCCGAATTATAAATGAGTCAATTATTATCGCTTATCTCGCTGGAATTTTACGGTTGACTCGCACATGTGCAGCTGTTCATTTCTGACTGTCACACTCGGCAGGTGTGAAAGCACTCACCACTGAAGTGAACTGACTCCACATTCCATAATGTGTGTGTGTGTACGCCAGTGAATCTCACTGTATGTATGAGTGTTTAAGGATTTATTTGTGAGTTCACGCATTAATGGGATTATTATTTTATGGGCCGCTGCTCTCCTGGGTTTCTTCTGGATGTGTTCTCCAACAGATTGAATTAAGATTAAAAACATTGAGAGCCATGAAGCAGGTAAACTGCAGGAGAGAGAGAGATGCTGTCATATTTTTTATTTATTCCACATTCGGGAAGTTGATGTGGAGATTGACAGCTCTGAACGGCCGGATGACCTGTTCGCTTTATCCTCGGGGCTCTTAGAGAGATAAAAAGACAAATTCTTTTAAGGAAAACGTAACATTTAAAGAATTCAAAATAAGTGTGAAACCTTAAAATCGAAATGAAAAAATGAATGTCAAAAACATCACTATTTATAATAATTTGGCAATTTTGTAATCAACTGATCTTAATGGCAATACAGTACACTAACAAAACACTAAAACTACACTAAAACAGTGCCTAAAATGTAGCGGGGTGTTACATTAGACAGTTTTTTCTCTGTTATTGAGGAAGGAAGTGACAGACACTTTAGAAACAGGACTGTAGGAGCTCATGCAGGCCCAGCTCTGGATCTTGTCTTGGTGGCGTTCTTTCAGCGCAGCTTTGAGCAGCTGCCATAATATTTACTTAGGAGGCAGATTGACTTTTCTCAGAAATCAATATGTGCTTTTGGTGTGCTGAATCTCTGCTACACTGGGCTGGGTCTGTATGTTAATGGCTTTTCTGTAGCGCTCAGATAACGAAACACACACCTCTCTCTGTCTCTCCTTCAAGCTTTTCAATCAGTCGTCAAGCGTAGCTCAGACTCGCTCCTCGAAATCACCGCTCAGTCTCTCCACTGTCCGCCACTAACGTGTGGCGCACGTTATAATAGAGGCATGTTAATAATTCATGTTAGAGCAATTGGGGACAATTAAGTGTGTTGACTGGACCATTAGTTTTCCAAGTCAGAGTTTGATTTGATATACAGAGTGCTGGAGTGCTAATCGTCCTCTGTACAGCCCAGCTTACAGGGAACATTCTCAGAATGTTGGCTAATGTTCTTTCCAAGTTATCAAAAACTTTAATAATGTCTTGCAATAAATTTTAAAATCAACTCCATGCTTGTAAAAAATTATTTAAAAAATAATCATCGCAACTTCACAAGGTTCTACAAAGGTAATATATATTCTTATATTTGTTTCTACAGTTTTAAGGTGAAAAGTTCTGTGTGTCACAGTTTGTCACAGCCAATCAGAATCCAGGATCTGCTGTACAGTTAAAGGAAAGTTTCTGCATTGGCTTCTTTTGAAGGTGATTAGCTCAGCTAACAGCAGACCGTGTGGAGAGTGTAATACACAACCACAGCATGTTAATAATAATCACACAAACCTGACCTGACACATCCTCACCCCCCAGTCAGCGGAGCACGGTTGCTAAGCAACAGCCTCAGAAATGGCTCTCGCAAGGTGCTCGGAGGTTAAAGACACACGCTTGTGCAAACACACACAAGACAAACACTGGGCAAATGTCTAGATTAAAAATAATACATGGAGGTCATTGCAATTATACAGTATCAGTTTCATACAGTGTATTAACTTCAAAACTGATGTGCTTGTGTTTCAGTTCATGAAGTATTTCTATAAACATGATTGTTTACATAACACAAGGAGATTAACAGAACCAGAATCCAGAATGGAACTGAATAGCTATGGTCAGCCATTTCACAGTTAATGATTAATAATTCAGTAGTTCAAAAAACACATGTCGTGTCAGTCTACATGTAAAATGTACTTTTATATATATGAGCCATGTTTCAATATCACCATAATGATTTTTGTCATTCACTCGCTTCTGTTTTTGCTGCTGTTGTACAAAATGATGTCATTTCCTGTTGGGTGATGTCATTAAGGAACTAGCTTAAAAGGGTATTACAAAAGACTAAACAGATAGAAAGTGATACTGAGGACAGAGGAAAAACATACAAATTCATTATCTACCAAAACAATCATCTTAAGAAAGCAAACTGATTAAAGAAAGGACAAAATATGTTCTTAACAAATGGCCGGTTTGTGGTTGTACTGCAGTTTTATGTTCTGTATAGCAGCAATGACCCGTCTATAGAAGCATCAGTGAAACGGAGCAGTGCGCCTGCTCGCATCATGTTGCAAACAAATTCATCATTCCTGCACTTGTATATTTGTTGCCACATTTGCATCCCACCCAGAGCATTAAAGATGCTCATTAAGTGTGTGGAACATGTTGCATCAACACAAAACTCATGTACGTCTTGCTCTGGCTCATCAGCAGCATTAGCGCTTTGTCAGCAAGACGAGCTAACAGCTAGCGTGGTCGTGTTGTTTGTCTTCAGATTAACTGCTCTTACGGGTATACTGTGGATTCTTTCCCCCTTCAGCAGAGACACTTTCACTGAGTGTGAACTTAATTACTCTGTCAAAGCCGAGCCTCATTAGCGCCTTGCTTGGAGAAACAGGAAGAAAAATCAGGCCGTGGACCCTTTCAGCTAACAGGGAACATTCACAGAACATTGGGTAATGGTTCTTTTAGAGAGTTTTTTAAATTCTGTAACGTTTTAAAACAATCCACTAACTTAAAAATAATGTTTATATATATATATATATATATATATATATAAAACTTTAAAAAAGTCTTACTAATGTTACTGCAAGAACATTTTTGATAACTTTGAGAGAACATTAACTGATATTCTGAGAACATTCCTTGTTAGTTGGGTAGCTTGTATGGAATCCGAGTATGCCACACTAAGCATGTTTAAAATATGTCGTTATTTGTTCCCTTCTTTCTTGTTCATACTTAAAAGACTTTCTTCACTGATGCTCTAAACCATTTCAGCTGGGCGCATCAGAAACGGACCGGCCCGGCATCGCTGACACTGACCCTGCGGTCCGTGCGGTACTGTAAAGCTTCATCTGAACTTCACACGATTACTTGCTCTTTGCAGGAGAGGCTACGGGGAGGACTCAGAGGAAAGCAGGAGATCAAAGACTAAATGAAGCCCTTTCTCTGCTGGATGAGTGAGAGAGTGGTGGTACTCACCATGGGCGTCTCCTCACATCATACAGGTCAATCTTGTTGGGTGCTCTCCACGGAGACGCTGGAGAAAAGATTACAGCAAAACAAGAGTGTGAGTCAGAGCTGAGTGTGGAGTTCTGAAGAGATTCATATCCTGTGCTAGTGTACAGTACAGTGTCAAAAATAAACTTTAGAAACATATTCAGGGGGGAAGTGAATATTTTCATCAAACACAATCTGTCGTTTATTTACGTAGTGACATTTTTACCTGCACCTTTAAAATCTTTTCCAACACATTTTCTAACAACCTGTTTGTTGAAGTACTATACTAAAGTACTAAAGAAATTAAGTACTGTACATTTCTATACATTTAAAACTTGTTTACACCACACAGATTTACTTACTGCACCTTTATTTATGCTCATACCATAAATTATTTGACTTTTCTATAAGAAAACATGTTTTTACAGGGTACAGAAGTTCCTGTCTTTAAAGTAAACTCTTGACGCCTCATTAAAGCGTTAGCTGAGAGTTCTGCTGGTGTGATGCTGTACATGTTTCTGTCGTGTAGCGCGGTGGTCTTTACCCGGGTAGAATCTGGTGACACCAGTGGCACTTCCGAACACCTGCCAGCGCAGCGAAGGGTCTTCACGAGTGTTCTCGATGAAAACTCTCTCCAGAGCCTGAGTCCAGTTCAGCTCATTCAGGATGGTGGGGGCTGTCCAGATAAAACCATAAATGACAAAACAAACTAATTGTTTTCACAGCTCTTCCACAAAAGAACCTTTATTTGGTACAGTGTCAAAAACGGTTCAGTCAAAGGCTCTTAAAAAACGTTCTACTAATGTTAGTTTTGATAACTTTGCAAGAACTTCTACAGAACATTTGCCAATGCTCTGAGAACGTTCTGTTAGCTGGGTCCATGCCGCTGTCAGAAGCACTCCAGACGAAGGCATATCAATGGTCAGGATGTTATGCAAGCACTGGACTCTGTGTTTCTCACATCTCACACACTGTGAGCGTCTGTTATTTGACTGACAGCTCTCTGTAAGCAAACAGCACTGTTGTCTCATGCAGCTTGTCTCAGGAAGCAGGAGAAACTTTTGTAGCATGTCTGTGTGTGTTGAACGCTGTCTGTCTGCACCTGTGTTCTGCATCTGTCTGTGGCTGTCATCTCAGCTCATCTCTCTGTGCTCCTGTACTGTCTCTCACTGTTACTCTCAGAGTGTCAGTACGTCTCTCCGTTTTCACTGCTCTAATGTGAAGCCCCGCTGTCACCAGCCTCTGACCTGTCACTGCCAGCCAATCACCTTCCACCTTGTCCTCATCCTGTCACTGCCAGCCAATCACCTCCCACCTTGTCCTGTCACTGCCAGCCAATCACATTCCACCTCAGCCTCTTCTCTGTTCCTGGCACAAACATGTTTCATGCTAATCTAAACAAATATCCTTCCATCATCTAAACCCTTACATACATCATACAACTGTTTGACATAATTTATAAAACTTTAATAATTTTGTAATAATTTACAAAATTTATACTTTGTCTGTGTAAACTCTCCTTCACACGCACACACGCGCACACACACACACGCACATGCGCACACACGCACACACACGCACACACACACACACACACACACACACACACACACAGGGTATCTGATTAGTGGAGAAACAGATGAAATGAAAAGTCAAGCAGAAGTTACTCTGTGATTTAATGCTGCTGGTGACTCTGCTCACATTAAACCTCTGAAAATGCTTGAGTTGCTTCTGAGTTCTTGCCCACACCATCATCTGAAGTCAGAGCTAAATAAACAATCATTATCCATTTCTGTGCTGATTTTCAATCAGGCCCGGGCTGCGTTTGCTGACAGCTCCTCGAATGAGAGGAGAAACAATATCTGTGAGACAGCAAATGTGAGGTTAACCTCAGAATACACAAACATCCACAAACGAGCACAACAATAAAACTGCCCGCAAAACATTTCTGAGTGTGATTTTACATCATTCTGACTCCTTAATCAATTCCCACCCAATTACAACCACTACAAAACAAAAACAGTACAATTTTAGATACCACATTAAATTGCTTTAAAATTAAATATCATTTCCCAGTTAATAGGGAATGTTCTCAGAACGTTGGCTAACATTCTTGCAGTATTCATCAGACAGTCTTTGACAAGTCTACACTCCAAAATAAACAATTGCTTCACGATGCCTTAGAGGAACCATTTTTGGCTGTATGGTTCCATAAAGAGCCTTTAACATTTAACCTTTAACTATTCTGTTTCACAAAAGCTTCTTTGTAGTGGAAAAAAATTATTTGCACTATAAAGTTAAGGTTCTTTTATAAAGGTTCTTTAAAGAACCTGTGAAGCATCTGTGAAGAAGCTTTATTTGCATGAGTCTGTGGGCGTGTTCTCTGGGTTACAGGTGACAGCTGTATAGTTCACTTGTTTGTGGCAAAGGCATCACATGAAATATCACCAAAATGTTCCATTTACAGCAATAGCAACATTACCAAAGACGACACCTGACAGGTGTATGAACACGCAACACTGCTGGCGGTGTAATGCAGCACACAGAGGACATGAAATTCTGCAATCCATAACAGCCATGAATTTAGTTTTGTGTTTTCTCCTTCCACAGAAGTGCTGTGTGTGTGTGTGTGTGTGTGTATGTGTGTGTGTGTGTGTGTGTGTGTGTGTGTGTCTGAAACACACAGACGCATGCACGTCACACCTTTATCAGTCACATGCATGGGGGTCGGCCCCCGCTAACAATTTTAGGTTGTAAGAATGTTTCTATAACGTTTCCATTAGTTATTTGAAGTGCATATTGTATTAATGTTGTGGTTTGGATATATAAACATTATTCATTTTAATTCTGTAACATTTAAAAATGTTCCAACTTAAGAAACATTTTTTGGTATTTATTATATAAAATGTTAAAACAAAGTTTTACTAATGATATACTGTTTATTTTTAACTTTAAGAGCAAGAACATTAGCAACGTTTAGAAAACATTTCCTGTTAGCTGGATGGATGGTAGTCTGGATGCACACGTGCGCACATGCAGGGCTGTGGTAGGTCATCTACACAAAGAAACGAGGGCCAGGGAGATAACAAAACAGGGCCAAACAAAAGCCTGTGTTGATTTATTTGCCTAGGATGTCACGACTTTCCCCAGACAGTTGACAAAAAGAAAAATATCCTTCCAGAAGACATTTGTCGATTGTGGGTGGGAATACATGGCGCTCATCCATCAAAACAACCGTGTGTGTGTGTGTGTGTGTGTGAGACTTTAAAGGCTAATCCATCAGGCACAAACCCTCAGACACGTTTAAGAGCTGCAGTTTGTGCTAAACGTTTGGACCGTTACGCAGCGTACAGCCACATGATGAGCAGCCCGTGTTATGAGTCCGATTTATGAGGTGCTCTGTGGCCCAGACATCCTTCATAGCAGGTCGTAACGCTCTTATAAGTCAGCACAAGACTGCCTGCTGGACGGGGCCAATCGAGCGAAGATATTTTTAGCATATACAAATCTGTGTTTCTGTTAAATGTGCACTCTGACACAAAGAAGCTATTAGTTCACTTCACAATAACTGCTGCAAAACATGACGAGAAATTTCCACATTCAAAATGAGCGACAGAATATTTTAAAATATGATAATACAGAATACACAAGTCTGTGTGAAACAGAAGTTACAACCAATTGTTTTGATGTCATTTAAAATGTGAATTTTTAATTTCAAAACCAGGTTAACTGTCTGTATGGTACGTTTTCAAAACATGAAGCTGATCATAAGACATGTTTCTTCTGCCACTGCACAATAAAAGCCCCATTCAAACTATATGCCCCCATTACATTCTGAGCGACTGCAGCAGGACCGCAGACAGTGTGACACATCTGATATCAGTGTCAGTGGACCGTCAACACTTGTCAGAGTGAAGGAACATATGTCATAAACACACTGACCTCAGGTGACAGAACACACGCTGGTGACCTGACACACAGCAGCTCTTAAAGCTACAGAACAAACTCACACAACATCACACCAACCAGCAATAACGTCATTATATGACACAAATATCATTCTGTACCAGACCCACAATACTCAAGTTATTGTTCTATACAGTAGAACAATACTGTGATACTGTGTACAATACTGTGAACTCAAAACACACCAAATCAAAGAACATTAAAAAATAACGCGCCATATGCACAGATGTATTAATTCCAATACAAGCTCACAAACGTCATAAACTCTGACTTCTTAAACAACAGACAGAAACTGAGAGAATCTTTTCTTCTTGAAGTCTGCATGACGCAACAGACGTCGCTGTTCTGAATGTGCCACTTTGTTTTAGACACACGTTTTCATATGAGGAGTTAAATTTAAATCAAGAATCAAAATGAGTTTGAACCAAAGCCGAGACCCTTTCAAAAACTGCAATGGAAACTGAAACGATAAAATATATGATTAATATAAAATAAAATTCATCTTGCTCTTTCTTTAGACAAGCACAAAATCTCCAGAAATAAAGCACTGCTTGCGAACTGGGCCTTGGAATTGTCGCTAGAAGATGGAAGGAAAAAATAAATCTTTAATTAAAATGATACTGTACCCAATAAACAGTGGAAATATAATTTGTGAATGTGCTGATGAATGAAGACAGGCATTGACTGCGTTTAGGTTTTTAATTAGTGTGTTGAAGTCTGATAGCGCCCCTTCACTGAGCACAGAGAACGTGCCGAGCAAACAGGAACCCAGAAGAGAGACCTCAGATCCACTGTTTACATCATTCCCGGTTCTAACAGAGGAGTGACAACTCAGAGAAGTTCTGTTATATCTGACCTTCAGCGGGACGAGGGAATAGAAAATCTTACACTTCTGACACTAGAGTTGAGTTTTAGCTAATGAGCAATCAACCGTGAACACAAAAGATACATATTTACCTCATCTAAAGAACTTCTCTCAGAAATATCTGAGATAAAATCGACACTTTAAAGGTAAGGTAGCCTGCTAGCAATAGTTAGCAATGGCTAGCTTTGAAAGCATAAGATCCCTCCCTCGCTTCAGAGTGCTCTCCAAAGCCACGCCTCCTCCAACATAAGCCACGCCTCCTCCAACATATGAACGCATACATCGTTTGACAGGCGAATAGGACATTTAGGACAAATAGAATGTTTTATGTTTCTGCGCCTTCCACAGGTGATAAATATACTTAGAGCACTTAGTGATGCTCTCAGGATGCGAAGAGACTTTCAACCAGCAAAACAAAAATTGTTCCAGGAAAAAAAAATCACCTACCCTGCGTTTAACAAAACATAAGTGAGCTTTGAAAGAGCAACACAGACTGCCTGTGGGTGTTAGCGGTCAGTGGACGTACATTTGCAGGCAGACTGTATCTGAGTGTGTTTGTTTTTATGTGACCATCATCCATCTCTTCCTCTGAGCATCACACAGCCCACCTCACTACATCTGACAATGGCTCTCCTCCAGTGTCCATTGGGTAACAGCCTTCGGTAATTAGCTGAAAACTGTGTGACCTGTGCCAATTAGAAAGTTTGCAGATTTGGCAGCAGGATTCAGTGCTGGGCTAATGAATCATGAAACGCTTCATTACAGGCGAGTGTGGAAACGTTCTCCAACTCAATAACTGGCCAAGCAGGCCTGAAAGAGCCACAAAAGCTGGGCTTACACAAATGCTGACATATTTAGCGCCAGGAAAAGAACAATCATAAAAACCTCTACAGTCTGAGCTGCTGCTATTATAAGAGCTTCTGTTTTTGGTCCTCTACATCTCCAATGTGTGCTTACACGATACAGTCCTGTCTGAACACAGCACACACTCAAAACATCTCACTGGAGGTCTACAAGAGTCCTTCAATGAGTCTTTCTGATTGGATGACTCTTAAAGAACCCTTTATCATACAGCTTTTTTTAAATCTTGGTAAACTGTGAAGGAGAAAATACTGGAATAACGTCTGTACAAACGGACGGGTGTTTCAAGCACTCATCATTTCATTGTGTCTTTAGATGTCTGAAGTTCCTCCAGCTCGCTCTTTATTTCTGCTTTATCTACATGTGTTGGAGATGCTCGTAACCCTCAGTGTCAGGTCAGGACATCTCCGTTTCCATGGCAACGCTTAATCTGGTGCTTCATTCGCTGTAGGACCATCACATCCTCTCATGTCCTAAAGCCAAAACTGAACACAACGGAGCAATCAGGACCATCAGGTGTTGAATCACCCTAAAGAACCTCATTTTGTATTATATATTAACTGTGAGGTGGCTGCTTTTCAAACAAATCAAAATGTAGACACAAAACTTTTATTTTATGACATGTAAATACACAGAGAGTGATGACAGATAAAACGACCATAGATAGGAAGGAAACGGGGGATTTTTTGATTGTGAACCAGTAAGACCTCAAATCATCCAGAATTCCCAAGCAACCACACAGTGATAAAAAAAATGCTCAGAACATGATAAAAACCACTTAGCAATGCTCTAGCAACCACACATTACACCACAGCAACCATCTAGCAACACCATAGCAACTGCATAGTGATGTGCAAAAAAAACATCAGCTCTCAGACAACTGCATGGCAACACCGTGGCAACCCCTCACCACTCTGTAGATCTGTGTCAGCGAGTTCACACAGGCAACATCGCTCATATTTTCTTCAGAAAGCACAAAAATGTATTTTAAAAACGTCTATCATTAGCATGTTTTGTGCTTTAATAACACAGCTGTCTCGTATTGTGAGTGAATCATGCTGAAGGAGCGCTCATGGCGTTCTGAGAGATGTCATCAGGGTTGAAGAGAGAAAAGCCTGTGATTCAGCTGTCCAAACTTCCACAGACAGATCCCATCATGCATAGAAATCACAGGATAAATCACAGCCCTAACAGGGAATGTTTTATCATGGTTATCGAAGCACTCTTGCAGTAATGTTGGCAGAATACTTCTTAACGTTTTATAATATATATTAAATGTTATGCTTAAATTGTTAGCGGAACGTTTGAATTTAACACAAATGTAAAACCAGCTGAGAGCCACTGCTTACATGGAGAACACTGTAAGGATGAACATCAAAACAGTAAATTACAGTAAGCTGCTTTTGTACCGTAAGCGCATAATGTTTCTACAGTACTTACAGCCTTTGTAGATGTCGGTGGGAATCTGTACAGCCGTGTATGAATAATTGACTTTATTTTTAAAGTTGGGATCATCCACAAACTCCAGAGAGAGAGAGTTCGGGTTCTCCAGGAGATTTTCCCCATCATCATCATCCACCTGCAACGAGAAGACAAGAAACATTATAACCTACACACACGTGTGTTTGTGAGGAATAAAACAGGCACTAAAGACACACTCATGACATGTAATCATGACGGTTCTCATATAGAGAAAGTTGTAACACATCACCAGTCTATTCAAGCACAACACAATACAACAGCAGGCAGCAAAGTGTCAGTGATGGCCTCAGATGATTAACAATACATAATAACTCAACACGAGAACTGACTATTAGCATTTACATTAAAAACAAATCAATAACTGAAAGCATAAAGGCAGCAAAAAGACTACAAATAAAACAGATTGTAATGTGAATGAAAACTCCATTTTACCTCCACACATGATGTACAACAGGTGAGATGACTGTTTCCTGAAGTATCTCAGCATTTGTGTTCTGAATTTCTGAATATGGAGCGAGTCTTTAAATTGACCTTGTCTTCAAAAATCACTATTATTCACTCACTTCCTGCTAAATGCGGTTCATAAATCAAATCTCTCTCTCTCTCTCTCTCTCTTACTGTACAACGAAACATGTCGAGATACGCTGAGATGCGGGTGATATACGCTGTACAGTAATGGAGAGGCATGATGTAATTGGGGTTGATGTTGTAAAAACTGTTTCTTTTGTCAGCTAATGAAAGTCATGCCTCCTGCCAAGTGACACAACTGATTTATGGTCGTCCTTTAATTATTAAAACACAATTACAAGCTGTTGTTAGAACCAATGCAAAGACAGAGCTTCACTGACTCCATCAATGTGACACAGAAACATATGAGAGACATGAGCAAAGCTGACGATCTGTTTACAGTCACTTTCAACATTTGAGATGAGAAACGTGACTGAGCATTACTCATCTTTCATTTTCAGAACATAATTAAGAAAAAATAACAACACCTGTCCAGGATTATTTCACTTGAACAACATTTTCCCTTTGGTCACCAAAACTGCAGCATTTGCCCAGTTAACAGGGAACGTTCTCAGAACATTGGCGAACGTTGTTTATGATTTTCCAATTTCTGCTCGTTTAGACACGTTTCGGGCAACAGGAAATGTCATTTTCGAGGGGATGGTTTACTATCCCTCGGACTATCCCTCATTCCAGTGTTTAATAGTGTCACTTAAGCCCGGTCATCATTATCTAAGACAGCTTACAGTTAGCAGCTTAGTGCAAAAATAGTATGAACAGTATGACAACAGAAGTTGCATTGAGTTACACTCAATGTATTTCAATGCAAGTTTCAAAGTCACAATGAATGCTGTGTCATCTACTTCTTTGCATTGAATTAATATTTGCAGCACTATCACACACAGGCGTCTGTGAGCTGGTGTTGATGTCAGATCTTCATCTCACAGTCATCTGTCAGATGAACATCAGTGGATCTCATCCAGCAGACAGATGCGCGTGTTTTAATGTAAAACAACATTGTGCTTTTGGACCAGTGGAAACATAATCAATTACAGATGAAACCATTTCACCATCTGGATTATGATCTTGTGTCGTGAATTTTAATTTGTATTCAAATGTGTTTTCTGTAGTTTGAGAAGTTTTACATAACAGTGTGCTGTATGGATTTATAAATATTACTTTAGTACCTTCTACAGCCTACAGAAAATAATCACAGAACGGTGATTTTGAAGGCTGGATAGATGGAATGATGGGTAGAGAGAAAAGACAGAATCTATTGATGACTCTGGATTCTCAATGGTTTTTAAATGTAGCATTCACTGCTAGTGAATAAACAGCTCCTTCAAAACTGAAGAGTTTGTCATTATAAAGTGACCGAACCTGCATGATGTTCTACTAGAGACTAAATGATCTCACACAGAACGTGTGCCTTCGGCTTTCATATAAAAGTCTAAATAGAAAATGGAATTGATCATAAAGTCTATATGACTCATTTTACATTCCACCGAAACATTGTGTAAGAAACAGAAATTTGAGTTCCTCTCCAATGAACCTCTGATTGTGTGCCGATGTTATTTAAAATGAAGGGAAAACAAACTTGGATGACAAAACAAAAACAAAAGACATCTAAAATAAAAGCAAGCCAGGTGAAAGGGATCAGCTAATCCGACATGTTTCTGACTGGAACATCCATGTAAATCTCACTTACATAATCTGAGTCGGCTTTGGAGTCGTAGTACTGGATGTCATTTTCCTGAAATTAGAGAAAGACAGAAACATTAATGTCACACAGTCGGGTGTCTCAGGGGCTTTGTGTCACCTCCCTCTCTTCACCTCCTCCTCCTCCTCTACTCACTTCCTATTCACAGAGAGCATCTAATGCATAGAAAGGCTAGAAAACATTCTTACAACATAAAGTTGTAAGCTGGGATACTGCTCTTACAGAATCAAACTGTTCAAAGTATCAGACAAACACTGCATACAACACATCAGGTAACGAGCGTTCTGTGCATACTGAGTATAGTACACATACAGCATACTACAGAAACAATGGAGGTCCACAGCTAACAGTTCTCTCTCTCTCTCCTCACTTTCTCACAAGCAGGCTCTTGGCAGTCAGCTTCTCAGCTGTTGCTATAGAAACAGTGCTTTGTTCTTCTTCTGGTTCATCTCTCTCAACAGGTGAATCACACAGACGTTCCCAGCAACACAGAGACAATCACTGCATTAAACACAACAGCTTCAGACCACTGCGACGTTCTGAACTGGTTTCAGATGGTTAGTGCCTGTCTGTCAATGGCACAAGCTGGTTATTGTAGCAGGACTTAAGCAGGACAGCTGTTAAAAGAAGAAAGTACAGAAAGCACTTGATATTATCAGTAAGAAATTGATTGGCTGGACTGTTGAAAGTGGGCGTTACAAACCAGAACAGAAGTAGGTGGTGGGAGGAGTTAAAATGTGCCCCAAAAATCATTCATAATAAGACCAGGAAAAGTATTATCTGTATCTTATATTTCACAAAAGGCTCTTTGTAATAAAAAGGTGAGAAATAAATTATTCTTTTAGGAACGCTTTATTAAAACGTTTTTAGTCCCTAAAGCCATTGTAGAAATCCTCAGTTCATTATTTAATAATTCAGTATGCAAATGTGTCCAATAAAAGGTTGATTACCAAAATAAAGAACTGAAGCATGAAGAATTTAGACATATTTTATTAAAGGTTCTGTACAAATAAAACATTTTTATTGTTATTATTTTGCACTGTCATTTAGCGGCATTATAACTTGTCAAATGTTATATCATTAAAATTCTGTCTTTTTAAAGTCATAAAAATTGTGTTTCCTAATATTCTTCTTTTATTTCCTGCTTTTCTTACACTTTCTGTTCCTCTCATTTCTCTTTGGTTGTTTTTCTGATGCTGTCAGATGGTTGGACCTGAAGGCAGCAGGATCAGACTGCGAAGATTCCAATCATCTGATAAGCTGAGGGGATGCTGTCCTGTTGCATTGTGGGTAATGTGGTTCTCTATTGTTGTCTGACACGGTTCCTCTGAGGAGTCCGTGTCTAGCATCAGATAAAAATCATAACACTGCGCAGACACACAGCCTGATAATGGGGCGTCTGCAGACATGCAAGCACAAAAGCTTTAACTAATCAGAGATAAATGCTTCAACAAACAAAGAGAAATGTAACTGGACTTTCACATCTTAACAATGAAATGTTTGCTTCGCTTTACAGTGCACATTCTCTGTACAGTGTTGACAACCTTAGAGAATGAGCAGTACTTGAAGCGACACGGACAAACTTGCTTTTATAGCTCAACGTGAGCTTAAAAAACAGAATTTATGATATAGTTCATGTGAACAGTTTTAATAGTTAATCTGAACTGTATTGTTTTATTGTGATCTCAGCCAGTGATTCCAGAGATATAATTCTAGTAGACAGGATTTGGTCTTGCATGACTGAAATAGCTGCCCAGAGCTGTTTCAAAGATGGCCGCCGACAGTGGAGACTTCTTTAAAGGGACTTTGCTAATAAACAGGTCACATGAACATCAACACCACACACACATTATGAAGGGATCTGTGGGAACTGTCCTCCTCTATTTCAGCACATATTATCTTACATTTGTTCCTTTCTTCCTCTTTCTGTCCTTATTTTAGAATCTTTTTTAAATGGCCGCTTTTCCACGAGAGAGCTGAAGAGCCACTGGCCCTCTCAGAGCGGCCCTGAGAGCAGCCAATCAGCAATCAGCTCCCGCCGTGAGAACCCTGTTATTTGCGACCCTGTAATCATTTCCATCAAAATGCAGCAATGTCCATAAATTCAGCAGACAACATTCAAAACACAGGCAGGCTTTCAGAGAACAGCCAGTCAAGGACAGAGAGAGAGAGTTTGAGGAACAGCCACTTAATACACAAATACACCAACCAGAATATTGTTCACATAACCAAACCATACGCAAACAGTATACCCACAATGCAAATGGCCTGTTAACATTTCCCAGGGATGTAATTTGCAATTGAAAAGTCTGCTGGCGCTCCAAATGTCCGGCAATATCGAAGAACTGAAACTGTTATCTGTCATACGAGCGCAAACATATTCATGCACGCGACATGCTGTTGAAAGGGCCAGTTGAAACTGATTTGTTTCGATTGCTGCCTATTTTTATATTGTCTGCCAGCCAGAGACAAGGAAAAACAATCACCTTTAAATGATCTCAGACCAGATACAACATTCACATACATTCAGACACCTATCTACATAAAAAATGATTATGACAGTTTCATTAACAGTCATTTTAAAACAGTTGTTTTGTTCTGTGTATTCTGTTTTTTTGGCTCAGTGTAAACACAGGAAAATAGTTTGTAGTGTGTAAAAGTCTCTGTTTTTACACCTGATGAAGAATGATCTTCTGTGGACACTCCGGCTGTAAAACAGTGACTTATGTACTATAACTATATAACTTATATGTACTATATGTACATATAATTTATGTACTATATAACTTTCAAACACGCATTCAATTATTGCTTTACCTGATCCAACGCTGCTTCAACCAACTAACTAGCTGTGAAATAAACGGTTGATTGTTTCCTAACCTCATGCTAGAAGAGGCACGAGATGACCAACCCCTGACAATTTCTTTGATCTGAATCTAATAGCGTGAGAAATGATAGTCTTATGATAGACTTAGTAAGATGTGTGACTTACTTAAACTATGTTTGGGACAGCAAGAATGAAAATACATCACATTTAAATGTCTGTGTCTCAAATTAAAACATTCTGAAACTATTATGATGCACTTATTTCTTCAGTTTCTAAAGAGCTTGTTTTCTTCTAACACAAACTAACCCCTCTTCTTTTCACATTACCTTCCTCTGTGTTCAGTGTAATACACACACACACAACAGAGAGAGAGGGCAAGAGCTCCTCTCGGGGATTCAGTGTGCGATGAGATGGGCTGTTGTCTGCTGGAGCGTGGAGATTTGGGGAGGTATCGATCTGAAGCTCAGCTGCACGGAGGAATCAATGCAGGAGATTTAGACACGGGGAGCACCATCACCCCACAGCCGTCTCCTTATTCTGCCCCATAATGCCGTGCGGGGGACCGCTCAGCTGTGAGAGCAGCTGAAACTCCTCGCAGTCGGAGAGATTTCATCCGATTTATATAGAGCGTGCAATCATTTACAATTATGCTCTTGTAAACGCTTTCTTACTAATGTGACTCTGGAGAAGGTGCACGCGGGGGTGCAAGTGGCACTTTCTAAAGCTGGTGGTCATAAGATGAGACCTCAGGTGCCGAGGCAACTGCATGCCAACTGAAAACACACTGTTAAAGCTTTCATACAGCGCAAAACCTTAAAATGACACATCTTTAACTCTTCTGTAGCACGTTAAGTTCATCGAAGAACGTTTAGCAGAAACTCTTCCCAGCTAACAGAGAACATTCTCAGAATGATAACGTTCATGTTCTCAAAGCTCTTTCAAAGTTATCAAAAACATTTTTGCAGTAACATTAGCAGAACATTTTTTCAACATTATTTGTAAATGGCAAACATTTGGCAAAACAAATGGCAAAAATGTAACCATAAAAACGTTAGTTCTAAATTGTTCATGAAACATTTAAAAAAACGTTTTTAAATGATACTTTATGGAAACATTAGAGAAACGTTCTTACACAATTTTTCTAGAGCTCATTTGTAAGTCTCTATGATATTATAGCGTACACAGATACAGTATGACTCTGTAGGGTAAAATTCATAAGTCTAATTAACTTATAAAAGTAACAGCACACATTTGCTCAATAACAACACACTCACTTATACAGTCTTAAGAACAGTCAGTTCCTCCGGATTTCTCCTTGACTTTGATCTGAACTCTGTTCACATGAAGTGATTCTTCTGTGTGAAGAACTGTGTAATGGATCCTGGTGAGAAGCGTCTGAATGTTCTGCCAGACTGAGACATGCGAGCAGGAGTGGAGAGAGTCGAGCAGCTGGAGTGTTTCTACCTGGAGGAGAGACTCTCCAGTAAATGACGACTTCAATCAGACTGCTAAAATTACACAAGGGTCACCAAGGAAACCACTGGAAGCGGCGTGTACAGCAGGCACACGTGTGTGTGTGTTTGTGCATGGATTTCATGTACCCAGCTAACAATTTTAGGTTGTAGGAATGTTTCCCCAACGTTTGTATTAGGTAACAAAACTTCTAATAATGTTATTCTGAATGTTCTAGGAACGTTCAAAATATCCATGATGTTGTGTTAACGTTACATTATTGCTTGGTTATAAGAACATTATTCAAACATGTTTTAATCCTGTAACATTTTTAAAATGCTCCACTAACAACATTTTTGATATATATGTAAACAGACGTTTTACTAACGTTACTGCATGAACACTTTTGATAACTTGAGAGAACTTTGAGAGAATGCTTTCCACATTCTCACACTGTGTGATGTCACAATCCATACAGTTTTGAAGGTGATTTTCACACGTACTGAACAGTGAAGGACTTCTGCTGGAAAACAGCACAAAACTGATGAACAAAAACAATGTTAAAACATTGAGAACTGCATCTACAACCAGAGAATCACATACATTAGCCCTCCTCTCATTATTTAATCAACTACCAAGAGTTATGAGGTTTTTACCCAAGACTAGATTGACAAAAATATATACACATATTTTAAACTAAGTCTTCCATTGGCATGTTTCCCACAGTGTGCTCAGGCACACAGTGTCCTCTCGCTGACCACGAATGGCTCGGAGTGGAACTGCAGTCTGTGCCAACGTTACCCTGGAGCCAAGCAGCCCATCTCTGTCACAATAAAAACAGAGTTTGAGGTAATTGGCTCTTCAAAGAGGAACAAGTAAGCTGCTCTCTCCGCCAATCCCTTCTAAGTGGCTGAGGTCCATTAGTCATTGAATACATTACTGGCTTTAGAGGGCCATCCTTAAGACCTTTAATCAGACTAAAAGCAGAGATGTATAAAACCCTTCTGGACCGCCTTCATGTTGCCTTGTTCTTGAGTGTGCAGATGTGCATGTGTTGCCTCTTTTCATTGTTATATATTACATTTTATGCTTTAAGTAAGAACTGTGTTTGAATACTACGGTAAACAGTGGTCTTAAAATCACAACGCTGACTTAAAGCTGAGGCAAGTAGCTGCTGGAAATCTCAAAAGCTGTCTGACCTTGAAGTTTCAAAGACAAAACGATAGTGGCTGACGACTGCTGCTATTTTTCTTATTCATTTTCTCCACAGGTGAACGTTCTTCAAAGACATAAACTGAAGCAACCAGCACTGAGAAGAATTAAACAGATATACAATTAAAGTGTTCCTGTAGCTCAAGAGCTTTGTGTTAGCAACGCAAAGGGTTGCGAGGTCAATTTCACGGGACACACAAATGT
>JAZGTI010005423.1:0-10097 GCA_036877585.1 Botia kubotai
CAGTTCCTGATTGTGTTTTGGAGGGTTTTTAAAAGCCCAACATGACCTCAGGTCAAACCTGAAGTGAGTCACAGGTGAATATGGCAATCTTTGTTTATAGGTTGTAGTCAAATATCCAGGGGAACGTGTTGAATGGGCATGACACTTCTAAATGGGCCCTCTTTGGGTACATACCAAAGATTAATCCTATATAGCTAAGGTGTTTGGCTCAAAAATTTTAGAGGTCCCATAAGCAAAGATTAGAGACTTATGAATTGTGTACTTCTGTATAATGCACCAGGCGAGCTACTGTACAGCCACTAAGAGGAATGGGAATGCTAATGCATAGCTCTCTCCAGGTATTATAGATCTCCTTGATATGTGCACACAGTTACAGCTTACTAAGGGCACAGACATACTGTAGACACACACACACATTTGAGGGTTCTAATAACGGCAAGCAGAACAGTCATTAATACTCTGAGTGGCAAGAGCTCTGTGGGCTGGGCAGCCAGTAATGGATGCTGTGACCAGTAATTAGGGTACAGGCTGGTGTTAAAGAGTCAGGACTTTGGGAAACCGATTTGTGGAATAATTAGTCTGTAACAGTTTATTGATGGCACTTTCATACTTTTCCAATGTGTTCCTTTTGGCCCCTAAGCCCACATTAACGGCCCTCTGGCTCTCCCCAAACAGTCGTCCTGTCTAATTAATTGAAATTAGGGCAGATCAAATGCATTTCAAGTTTCTCATATTAAAATTACCTGGGGGAATGAATTTCCAATTTAGAACTTGGGATTTCTGTCTTGTTAAATGGTGCTAAACGATGGTCTTAATATGCACAAGGCAGTAATGCAATAGACTAATGGCTGCTAATCTAAGGCCATTGTTCTTGTTACCTTGTTGATACCTCTCAATTTACAGCAGCCCATTGCTCAAACCTGTCTGCCGTTAGCATGGCGTGATTTAGCGAAGTAACATATACGTTTTAATATATTAACGATGATTATTATGATTGGAAATACACTCTTTCTATATAAAGACCTCAACGCACATTTTAAAATAGAACAACGATTATTATGCTTGCAAATGCACAATTTCTCTTTAAAAACATTATTAACGTACATTTTAATATATAATGATGATTATGGTTAGAAACACACTTTCTCTTTAAATTAAAAATATAATATAAACTCTTATTTGGTTATTTTTTAGCCCTAGCTTTTGCGTTATTGACGTGTAGTGGCACGTGTAAACAGCACAAGCTGTTTTGATTCTTGTACTTTTATTATAGTGATGCACAATCTCTGTGCTGGTACAGCAGTTGCTACTGACACATATTGAGGAAATGCCCATGTTAATATCACCTCTTGACCTCTGTGGCTAAACATCAGTGCTCTCTCGCTCCTAGTTGTTTTAGTATGTATTCATCTCCTTGGACTTTTGCCGTGCTTCAGAGCTTTGTGGAGGTACATCAGGCTTGGATCGTGTTTGATATAGACAATCTGTTCTATAGAACTCTTGGGGGATTTGCTCTTTGGGGGCAATGGTCTCATATGTCCCCCCAAACAAAAAGTCAATCTTTTCCTCTTGTGTCCTGATTAGGAGTTCTTATTGGCATTTACATCTGTATTAACAGCGCCACACATGACCCTGCGTGTGTCCGGCTGAGGCTTGCCTGACAGATTGATTAACAAAAGAAGCTGCTTCACGCGTTTTACCGTGCGTTTGGCAGGGGGACTCTGAGGCCCCAACCTGCCGGGACCCTGAGGGACTGGAAGCCTTTGGTGAAGCACCGGACCCCAGACCCTCCCCTCGCCCAGCATGGCCCCCCGCTTTAGGGGCCGGATTAACCCTGCAGAGCCACAATAGATGCACATGTCCCCTTGGCCAGGGCCAGCCCATTCAGACCTGCGTTACTTACACCCTAATAAGGATTAAGCTTAATGAACTGGAAGAAGTTAACAATAAATGAAGAAGCCCTGTAAGCAGGCTGTAATTCCATTTTGTGTCGCCTTTCTCTCCCTCATTCTGTCCTGCCTCTATATGAACACAAGGTGTAATCCTCTTGAATATCAAAGATGGGAAGGAGTATGAATTTAGACTTTCCTCTGCAGGCCCTGGACCAATCAAACGTCCCCAGTGAAAGCGTCTGAAAGTGACATAACCGTCAGTTCCCATCTGCTGTCAGAATGCATGACAAACAGTCTCTCTTTGTTGGTGTTTGGAATCAGTTCTGTTCATTGATTCACATAGTTGAATCAGTCATTTTAAAAAAAAAAATATAGTCATTCTGCAGCTGTTAGTCAGTATAACTATTGTTTTTTTAATTATTTATTAATTAGGATTTCCCGTGTTTCCAATTTCTCCTTGCCGTATTAGCAACTTATCAATGTATCTTTTTGTCCGTTTAAAGATAATAATCATGTTATCATTAATCATTAGATTCTAATCATGTTATTGTTATTTTGTAAACATTTGATATTTGTGGAAAATCAGCATTCAGTTCTTCTAAAAATAATATTTTAGTTTCGAGGCCTTCAGCACAAAACCTGTCAATTTAGCTTCACATAAACAAAATATAATTTCTAAGCATTTAAACATGTTACTTGTCTGTTTAAAATCTTGCAAAAATTAAATAGTGACTTAATAAGTTGGAATAGGTGCAGGCTACATAGAGTGACAGCGATAAAATGTAAAACTGAATTAATTTTTGGAGAGACACTTCACAAGTAAGAGCTCACCCTTAAACCATATGCGTTGTGAAGTCACAGATTCTGGATAACATGAATCTGTGCATAGCATGATCCAGAACCCACGTTTAAGTATAGTGGCCATTTTATCAGGAGGTGTGATTTGTTTTATTGACTTTTCTCTCTGAGGTGAATCCTTTCATTTCGAGCTGTGACGTTGAACTGAAGAGGCAGAGACGGCTCTCTGTGGAGAGCTGTTGGAAGGCCAGGAGCTCTGAGGTTTTTTTGTCTGTTATTCAGATCGTACTCCGATCTCCAAATGCAATTTCTCAAAACCCTTTTCCAAAAACCATATTCTTGACATGAAAACAGCCACTTGAGGATTAAGTGCTTTTAGGACTTGACTTAGAGAAGCAACAGATCATCCAAAGAAAAGGAAACACAGACCTCTTTCTATTCCTGATGTTAAGACCCGTTTTAGGAGATCCCCTCGGTGCTAAATACAGGTGTAAAGATCACAAGCCACATTTTTACGATCATAAATGCATGCAAAATTGCTTTTTCATGTAAAATGAATGGTTGATGCGTTCTGATTGGTTCCATACAGTATCGAAGGACCGCCCCCTCTATCAAGCCACCATTGCATTAAATGAACACTTTAATCAATGACAGTTCAGTTGAAACTTTGATACTGTAAACCTACTTAGTTTTCTTTTATATTTTGTGTATATGTTTTTGCCCTTAAAAAACATGCAGTGACATGTCGACGCAGTGAGTGACGCATGTAGTCATCAAATCTAAAATTGCGCTGACATGCTCAGCGAAGAAGCATTTTAAGATGTATGTTACTACCAGGTGTAAACACTGACCCCTTGTGATCGGATGACCTGAGACTGATGTAGAGTGAGTGGAGGAACCCACCCCAAACATCCTTCGTGAAACCGTCCCCCCACATAGAGGATCATCTACCAGCAGATATTCTTCAAAAGATGGCCTGGCTGAGGATGATCATCGATGACTTGACATGGATGTCATCAGGGCTGATGCTGGGCTTGGCCCCTGGCTGTCTCGCTCGTGGCATGAATCACACCAGGGTCCAGTGAGCTTCACATTGGTCCCTCGGCCGTTCAGCTCAGGGACACTTTTTATGGTTGTTGTTGTGTCACTTCATAAGAGCCAGCAATTCAAAAGCAATTACGTGTAAACTAACATCGGGGTCTCTGTTGGTGGCAGACAGGGGCAAACCAAATCCACTTCTGTCCCACATCATCGATGACACACACACTGACCTGAAGATGGTGAGGTCGGGCTAATCATTTATTGTTCTTGCTAGCGCTAAGTCTGATAACTCTCTCTTTCTCTCTCTACTTTAGCTGTACGATGACTGAACTACAGGAAGAAGTTCAGAGTTGGCGTGCTGTGGACTTCCTGGAAATGAAGTTGTTTTCGAAAGTTACCTGACTGATACAATGACCACTTTTTTAGGGGAAACACAGTCACTGGATTCGTCAAAGGTCAGTAGAATCAAGTCATTACATGGTGTAGCAAACATATGCCACTGTGTAACTCAATATCTATACAAACGGTAAATGTTACTTTGTTTCTGAGATATTTTTATGAAATAATTTATATTTATTACTTTAAACGGACAGACTTTGAACTGTACACACATTTAGTCTGCTGGCAATTACCCAAATTTATTTGACAATTGCCCTAATGGGCAGTTGTGGCCTACTGGTTAGAGATTTGAACCAGAAGGCTGCTGTTCGATTCCCAATGCCAGCAGGAAACAACTGAGGTGCCCTTGAGCAAGGCACCTTACCCCCAATGGCTTCAAATCTTTTTAAAAATCTTTTTAATAGATATTAAAATAGCCCATAGAAGGAATTAAAACTACCAGAAGTGGATAGTTGCCAACTGACGTCTGTTCTCAGGAACGAATATTGATCCCTTGTCGCCTGATTCATGGCCTAGGAGTGAAAAGTGACGCCTTCTGGTGGAGCTCTCGACGGGTGATTGGCTCAGTAGGTGGAGGTGTTGCAGGTTCAGAAGAAGGAGCTGTTTGAGATCACACACAAGTTGAAGGTCGTCATCACCGGGAGCAGAGCGGAGCAGGCGCCAGCATCACTTCCTCACTGGCTTCCCGGCCAATCACAACATGGCAGGTGCGACATACGCCCAACCACAGAGAGAGATGCAAAACTATGGGGCGCCCTGGCATTGCAAGGGCCCAAACTTTAAAACGAGCTCGTTGAATGGTTTTGTGAAGGGATTAGGAGGACTATAAACAGTCTTTCTTTCAGACCTCAGAGTCTGCTTTGCTGTTCCTGACAAACAAAACATCAATTACTGATTTGTCGATGTAGAGCATGCTCTCAAGATGGCTGTCACTTCATTTCCAATCAATCATTTGGAGGGGCTTGAAGTATCGGCTGGAGGCTGTTTTTCCCCGGACGGTGGTGTTATTTAAATCGTCAAAGACCATGACTGAATCGGCCATTTTAATGACCACTTGTCCGAAAAACAAACAAACAAGTAAATAGCAATGACACAGTCGATAATTCCGTGGGAGAAGAAATATCAAAACACGGGAATATCAAAAGTTTACTTTCCAAGTCTTCCTCTGACGGCCGGTTCAGAAAGTCAGTGCTGGAGTCAGAGGTGAGCGTCACGCTAATTTCTTGGCTGTCTCATGGGGGACGGCCCCTGAATCAATCCCAGCTCGCTCTGCTGTCGGCCCAGGTGCGTGTAAGCAGTCGGACGCATTTACATTTATATGTATATGTAGATGTGTATGGCATGCTGGGGGTGACATGTAAAGACGTTGACACAGTAATCACAGGGCTGGGGGACGGCACCTGTCCGGGGCTGTGATGAGCAGAGGCGAGCCGGGCGTGAGGGAGACGAGTGGCCCTCAGATAACCGCCCGAGCCAGCCGTCACTCCAATGACAACACACAATATTATGCAAATGGGTGTCTGTGTGATGGCAGTCTGTACCTCTGTGTCATTGTACAACATCCCTGCTGCCTACTGATCAACCTGTGCTGTCTTCTGTATTCTTCCTCCTTTAACAACATTTCTCTCTCTCTCTCTCTCTCTCTCTCTCTCTCTGTCCTGCTAAACTCCCTGTTAAAAAACAGACCAGTGTAGTTGGTTACGAGCATGAGTTGTATTCTGGATCCTGGTTTGCTTGTGTCTCCTCCAGGTTTATTAACTAGCGTAACCGCAATACATTCTTAGCCAGTTGTCTTTAACTAGATTAATTATGCAGGCTGACCAAGTTTTGATACTTCTCGATCAAACAAGACAAATACTAACGTTTACTCACTCTCATTTACTCACCCTCATGTCATTTCAAACCTGTATGACTTTTTGTCTCTGTGGAACACAGAAGATAACTTGAGGAATGTGTCAGTTTTGTGTCCATACGATGGAAGATAATGGGTGCCACTGTTGTTTGTTTACCAACAGACTTCAAAATATCCTCTGTGACAKGAGGGTGAGTAACTGATGTAAGAATTTTCAGTTTTGGGTGAACTGTCCCTTTAAGCAGTTTAAACCAGCATGAAAATAAGACATTACAGATTACTATGTATTAATTTGTTTTTAAACAGAATACATTTCATTCAGTGTGTTATTTATGAACACACGTCATTGTTTCAAGCGAGAGGGGTAAAGTTCTTAACAGTACAACACAAGTTGTTGGCGTACAGTAGAAGTATAGAGCTATAAAATGAATGTGGACAGTGTAGCTCTCAAAGGATTTGGTAAGAAATATTTGAGTTATATTAAAATCTCTAACCGCAAGTCTCCATGTTCTCTTTATTTAATCTCATAGCGGTCTAGGAAAAGTGATTGTAATTGCATTTTGTGATTCACTTCAAAACCACTGCTTCTGTCATATTTTATCCCTACATCCCAGTGCTTATGCTGTGTGTGAGTGTGTATGTGAGTGTGTATGTGTGTGTGTGTGTCAGGGCAGATGTGGAATTATGACACTTGGTCAGTGTGGAGTCTCACAGGTGCTGATTTTAAAGAAACACCCAGAGTCTCACCTTTGACTCTGTGAGGACAGCTGATTGTAAACACACCCAAACTAGCTAAAGCTAACATAACACAGTTGCCCTTCTCCTGCTACACAGAGGGCCTGCTATTCTAAAACAAATATCAGCGGATATCAGATAAATAGATAAACAGTGTAATGTCACAGTATATGAATGAATAAGTTTCAATATGTGCCATAGTGTCTCTGAAAGACACAAGAAGACATTCAGAAGACGTTCAGTACCACAATTTTAGGTTGTAAAAACGTTTCCCTAACGTTTTCATTAAGTAACAAAAATTATTTTAGATATTATTATTTAAATATTATAATATTGTTATTTATTTTATTTAAAAAATTCTTGGAATGTTCAAAACATCCATTTTTTAAGACATGGTATTAACCTATTCCTTATACCTTTGGTTATAACCTAATCCCTTATAACCTTGGTTACAGAAACTGTCTTCAAAGATGAAGAAAGCTGACAGATGATATGTAATGTTAAAAAAATGTTCTACTGTTGTTACTGTAAGAACATTTCTTGATAACTTTGAGAGTTTATTTAGACAACGTTAGTCAACGTTTTGAGAACGTTCCCTGTTAGCTGGGAAGTCTCTCTCTGCCGTGTCCCGTGATTGAACCGTGTTTCCAGACGAGCAGCCAACATGGCGGTGATCGTATCTGTCCCCACAGCAGGCAGAAACGTGTATTTTTTATTTTTATCATCACATTTGCCCTTCCTCATCCTCTCTGACCACACTAAAGACCATTTAAGGCACACTTATTAAACATAATCCAGTGAAGTTATTAAAACAAGCCGTCTTATAGAGATCCCTGCCACAATTCAATTACCTGTGTTGCTGGAGGGAGAGACGGGCAGTGAAAATGACAGGAGTTCTGCTTTTATAGAGCAAGCGAGGAGCACCGTTTCTGTGCCTTCAATTAACACAATGGGGACGGGGCAGTAATGAGCTCGGGGAGGATTTGACAAAGTAAAACTTGAGTTTCGTCGCCGCCTGCCTGCCAGCGTTTAGGCCATTTTAAGGGTCACACTGATTTTTTACTTTGCCGGTCTTTGTTGCTTTGCGGCTGGCTTACATTCGCGCTGTCGAACATTTGTATTACTTTAAGGCTTTAATCTTCAAATGGAGATTTATTTTTTACTTCATGACTCCTTGTTGACCTACTGATGAAAATAAATGCACAGTTAAATAGCGAAAATACATATTCGCACATACAGCGCCGCCAAAGATGGTGGACAGGAACAGATCAATGACTGTCACAGAGAGAACAGCACGTTTATTTAGTATACCTCAGTTTTTTCTTTATTTAGGAACTCTATGTATTCTATATACATATTTGAAGCGTTACACGCAAATTAAAATATAAGTAAAAGATGGATCTTTATGTTTTGTGACTGGTGGTGCTTTTAGAGATGATGTGCAATATCTATAATGTATAGCCAAATGTAAAAAATCTAAAATGCTCTGAAGGATATTGTTTAATGTATTTATTTTTGCGATTCGCTTTTTATTGCGATTTTATCATTTACATTAGCATTGTTTGCCCTGTTTCTTATTCCCAATGTAAAGCTGTAAAATTCATTTGTATATTTATGCAGTTATGACCATAACCTAGTCTGTTTATTTCTCATTGGTCTGTATCTGTTCCACCTCAGAGGGTCACTGGGCTATCACTGAAATTGGATCACTTCCCTGCCATGTTGTTGCTCTGTTTGTTGATAGCTCCCTCTTTAATTT
Source organism: Botia kubotai (assembly GCA_036877585.1). Classification (NCBI taxonomy): domain Eukaryota; kingdom Metazoa; phylum Chordata; class Actinopteri; order Cypriniformes; family Botiidae; genus Botia; species Botia kubotai. The sequence continues at coordinate 8,477 of JAZGTI010005423.1, forward strand.
CTCCTTTGTCTTTAATCTGCGGTAGCTGGCCCGGGTGCAGTAATCCTCTCAGATAAGTGGCAGACAGATTGTATTTCCTGGAAGCAGCAGCCAAACACTGAGACCTGTTTATAAGCCTCATGTAAATATGGGCAGACAGTTAATAGAGAAAGCAGCTGTGCATTTGTGTCAGGGAAGTAGAAGTTGGGTAACTTTTTTCCAATGTCAGGAATAAAGGCAGGGAAGGTGTCGCAGGTCTTACTCCCGGAGATATGACTGGAATTAGTAAATAATTTAGCAAACTAAAGTCATTTTCTCACAGTGTTAAACGTAATAAGCTTATTGTTTTAATAAAACAGTATAACAAAAGTCCACAGTTTAATAAACAGCTACATTTATTATTCATAAGTATTGTAATAAAAACATCCTTTTGTGTTTTTGTTTGTGGGTGCCAGGCAATGTAGCAGCATTGCACGTTATTATAAAATGTGTCCTCACAGGTGTGTATTTCTAGTCATTTAACGGTGGAACAGACCTCGACCAATCAGAATGTAGATCTGGGACTTTATAAAGATTTATATAAAGAGTTTTTTCTTGAAAAACAGCAACAGGTGCTTCAAGAGCTATTAATCAAATTTAATCAAGAGCTATTAATTAAATTTTTTTTAGTTCAGTTTACTAATAAACCTTTTAATGTAACCTTGACGACAAACAATTATCAACATTCCGACAGCATTGCCCGGCCACTTGGTCCTGTCTGTCCGGAAAGCCACAGACATGACATCATAAAAATGATGCAGCAGACACCATTCCGCTGTCTCTTATTGGCTGAGAGCAGCTCTGTTATTACTGGTGATGTCATGGGACCCTGGCTGACCCTCCTCACATCAGATGTTTATCAGCCTGCTTGCGTGCAGAGACGAAGAGGTTTTAGGCGAAGGATTTGGCCCTGACACCTTGGGCACGTAGCTGTAATACTCCAGGAAAAAAAAACGCATCCAGCCCAGTTTTGCTGGGAAAGCTCCTAATTCAATTAGGAGAGGATGAGGCCATCGAGAGTGATTTCACATGCTCTGCAAATGCCTTGAGATCTGATACTTAATCTTGGCAGGATCCTCTGCTGTTTTAAGCCAAGATATTAAAACCATTCTGTGTCCAGACATATGACAGCCATCAGCCGGCTGGGGGAGTTTGTGGGCTGGATTCTCTCTGCTTACTCACACAGGAGAACAGACCTCATTCTGATAGAGGTGATATTTATGGGGATGTGGTTTGTGTGGAGTTGTTTATTATTAGCTGCGCTTTAAACAGTAAAAAAGTACAGAGTACTTTAACATGCGCTCTTAAACCTCAGTGATCCACTGTAGTGAAATTACAGATTTCTTAAAGCAATAAGATAATACCTTTTATAGTTTAATTTACTAAATATTGCATAAAACAACATACAACCGCAGCTTACAGGGAACATTGGCTAAGACTCTAAAAGTTCTCTCAGAGTTTTCTCAAAGTTATCAAAAACGTTCTTGCGGCAATGTTAGTAGAACTTTTTTACATTTACATTTAGGCATTTGGCAGACGCTTTTATCCAAAGCGACTTACATTACAATATACTATACATTGATTCTGAGTATGTGCAATCCCT
>JAZGTI010005423.1:10147-25460 GCA_036877585.1 Botia kubotai
CCAGACATATGACAGCCATCAGCCGGCTGGGGGAGTTTGTGGGCTGGATTCTCTCTGCTTACTCACACAGGAGAACAGACCTCATTCTGATAGAGATGATATTTATGAGGATGTGGTTTGTGTGCAGTTGTTTATTATTGGCTGCGCTTTAAACAGTGAAAAAGTACAGAGTACTTGAACATGCGCTCTTAAACCTCAGTGATCCACTGTAGTGAAATGACAGATTTACAGAAGCAATAAGATAATACCTTTTATAGTTTAATTTACTAAATATTGCATAAAACAACATACAACCGCAGCTTACCAAGCTTACAGTGAACATTGGCTAAGACTCTAAAAGTTCTCTCAAAGTTTTCTCAAAGTTATCAAAAACGTTCTTGCGGCAATGTTAGTAGAACTTTTTTAATGGTAGATATCATGTATATCAAAATCTTAAGTAGTTAGGGGAACATTTTTTTAATGTTCAGAAAAAAATAATTAAAAAACAGAATTAAAAAATAGTTTGGATAACTTATAACCAACGAATAATGTTAATACAATGTTTAAAAAGCTGGATGTTTTAAATGTTCCCAGATCTTTCAAAATAACATTTTTTCTATGCGGAAATGTCCTTACAGCCTAAAATTGTTAGCTGGGTTCACTCTGAAATTGATCATAACAATTTTGGCAGGAAGACATTTATTATTTGAATTACCGGCATTTGATCTGTATTTTTTTCCTCAGTTTACTGATAGAAAAATGGCAACATTCCCAAAAACCATAACATTGCATAAATATAAGAGTTTTTGAGGAATGTTGCAGAAATCGGAATGTTGCAGAAATCGGAATGTTGCAGAAATTCAACAGTAAAGGCCATTTGGTAAATCATAAATATTCCAAATGATATTCATAAAGTCTAATTTGCATGATGCAAATTAGTGTTAAATTGTTGAAACTTTCTTCATTGAAATAAAGTTGTCTCACTTCTCATGAATGTCTTCAGCTGACATTCAGTGAGCCGAAACACAAGTCCTGTGGGGCAGGTTCTCACAAGACTGTGACACACGAGTCATGATTGACACTGTGGTGTTGAGACTTGTGGTGACGAGACATGTGTGAGATATGGATTAACCTCGTGTCTTTGGGGGTAAAGTGCAGGATCACGCTTATCATTATTCACTGTATGCTCTGATATCTGATGCCTTTTCTGTTTCATTCTCCTTTTTTAGTATATGCAGATGACCTGAGTTGTTTTGTTCTTTATTATTTAATAATTTTAATAATTAAAATGCTTCATGTTCTGTATGTACTTTCTGTCTATGTGGTCATAGTGAAATAGACACATAGTGAAATAAACTACAGAAATTAGGAATGAGCGATACCTTTTATTTTCCTTTCATTCTAACCTCTATAAATAAAATATCTATGAATGTAACGGGGCCAAAAGCACTACTGATATTAAAATAAGACATCTTTTAAAACTGAATGTTGTTTGTGATTCCTAAACATTAAACACATAATTATCATTTATCTTTAAAAAGACGTTCATGTTTTGTAGATAAGTGAGTACACTTGGCTAACAGGAAATGTTCTTGGAACGTTGGCTAATGCTTTCTTAAAGTTCTCTCAAAAACGTTCTTGCAGTAACATTAGTAGAATTTCTGAACGTTATATATCATATATATTAAAAACATTTTTCTTAGGTTGTTTTAAAAACCTTACAGAATAAAAAGTTTGAAAAACGTTCAAGCAATAATGTTAAACGTTCTTACAGCCTAAAACACCAATATCATATTTACTGTGCTTAAAGTTCTCATCCTATTGGAATTTTGTAATGTTTTTGCTAAATAAATAATAAAACCTCATTTTTAGCCAGAGGCCTTTTTCTGTTGTTGCACTAGATAGTTGCACGACTCTTTTGTCAAGAACTTGATTATGTTTGCATTGATGCTCTGAGATTTGTTGTTTTCTGTCGTCTCTGACTCAGCAGATTCAGTCTCAGCATGCGAGTCAGATCACAGTGAGAGGAGCTGCTGTCTGTGCGCTTCCTATGGGGACGGGCCTGTTTGTCCTCCCTGTCTCAGCCGCCGACAGCTCGCCGCTGTTTATTTTAATCAGCACTCTGTTTGCCAAAGAGCTGCTGCTTTTGTCTCTCCTGGAGATGGCAGTCCTTGTGTTTTCCTGTGTGCTGCAGGTGGGGCACGGCAGCAGGGACCGACCAGGACTTTTCCCGGTAGGCCTGGCGACTTTTGGGTCGCTTGTTGAAGCCAATTTAAATATACTGAGATTTTAGGGCAAGTAAAAGTTTTTCCATCCTCAAGTCTGGACTGTTTAAGGCACAAAGGTGGATCCTGGTACAGGAGACACAGGTAACTGCCTCAGGCATCAGTGTTCTCTAGGGTTTTTAGATGCTCAGCTCCACTAGTCTTTCTCACAGATGGCACCCGCACTCACACTTATTTAAAAAAAAGGGTCCTTTTGGGTATCTGTCATTGGGTAACTCTCTGCTGCCTCCTTCACACTGGTCACCTAATCTCACTTACACTGCTAGCCTGTCTCAGCCCAAATGTGATTTGTGAATGTATGCAGTCACATGCACTCTGTTAGAAAAATGTTTTGAGATTCAGTTCATTGTTGTTGTTGAATTGTCACATATTTAGGTGACCCTTGGTGACTCATGAAGATACTCCAGTAGTTCTGTGAAGATTCAATATATATAAGCACACACACACACACACACACACACACATATACATGTATGAAAGGTGTTTTCTAAAATGAAAACATAAAATGATTATCATTGTATTTTGGGAGGGGACAGGGAGGAGACATCAGCCCTAGATGGCAGCCCATTTTTATAGGTTTAAAAACAGAATATATACTGTTTATATATATAGAATATACAAAATATCCTTTTATGGTTATATATCTATTTTAAGTATATATCAATATATATCTCAAAGCATACAGTGTGTTTTTGAAACTATTTTTTAAAGGGAAGTAAACACTGTTTTTGTAATCTGTTCTTTTGATGACATCTGTAAGTCTGTCTTCATTCTCTGATGTAACTCCATCTCCTCCTGCTTGTTTCTTTTCCATTTTCCAGGAACCATCCATCGCTCAGATGACTGGCTGCAGTGCCATCTTGTGAACCTCGTCGGCCTGCCGGTGGGGGAGCGTCTGTGTGCTGTTGTACCAAACATCAAGGTGATTTTCACTGGAGAGCTTCGATCTCCTCCACCAGCCTTTTGGTTAACGGCGCAAAGTTTATTTATCTGTCAGCTGTCCCGCTAATCTTTTCACAAACAACTGGCCCAAACCTGAAGTGTGCCAAGCCAGCATCCATCTGGTGGTTCCACAGTTTGATGTTATACGTGGGCCTATATAATCCTTATCTTCCTTTTTAAAGAAAGCTTTTAGCCACATTTTAGCACACAAAGCCCCTGCTCCTGCTTTTGTAGCCTGAGCCTCTATTTAGAAGAAGATGTGGGGACAGAAATCAATAATGCGTTTGGGCTCTCAATCTGTCTGGCCAGAAGAGAAGGTGTTTTTTGGAGGGGGTTGGGGGGGGGCGGTTTTGTCATTCATAAGCTTCGCTGACAAATCCCTGACATCATTTGTGGATTGTATCGATAACTTCTTCCTTTGCTGTGGAGGACAAATAGAAATCATTTATCTGCCTTTGCGTGAGGTGAGGGCCACGGAAACAAAAGCCCCTCTGCCAGCCGGCCATGACATTGGCAGCTGAGGGTATTAGCACAGTGTTCAAGGTCAAAGATCAACAGAGGACAAGCAGGTTGTCCTTGGTGTGTCCCTGCCTTCAGAAAGAAGACAGCTGTGTGTTCTCATGAGACATGAGAGCATGCAGATGTTGCTCGATATGCCTTTGGTGTCAACGCAAAATAATTATCTCTGAAAAGCATCTTCCCTCGCATTGAACCACGATAACACAGAGGCTACAAAAATTGGAGTGAAATTGTAGGAAACGCGCCTTCCACATTCAGGGTGTCCTGATACAAATCATTTTGTTTTCAAACTGGTCATCATATCCATGTATTTTTACGTAATTGCTGCCATTGTTGCGCCACATTGGTGTGGTTATGTAAAAATATTTAAATGTTCTATTGGAGACCCAGTGGTGTATATTTTTTTAAAATAAAATACAAGTGTTTACAAGACATTTTACAGACATTCAATGTGAAATGTATTTGAAGGCTCAACAATACCCTGATACTCATCTCCCTAATGTATTCTGGGCTTGTTTGGTCTCTTGACACTAAAAGCAGTGTGAGGGCCTAAAATATGCCTCGCCACAACTCCTTTTTCATGATCTGAGGGGGCTGGGTCTCCATCTACAGATCAGAGAGTGTGGGATGGGGAAAGAAGGGGGGCATGCTGTTCCACAGTCATGTTTGTACAGTTGTGGGAGTCGGGGGATAAGTTAAGTCTCTTAATTCCTCATTATTAATAGAAAACAAGTGCGCATGAAAATTTCACACGCTTACATGTCCACCCCTGCTCTGAGGCACCTGTACATTAATCATAGACTGTATTTAAGGTGACTTGAATTAATTATATTAAGGTGATTAACCATAGAGACAACCATGTGAGTCCTGCCTCAAGTGTTTTCATTTAGCTTTTAGCTTATAGCATTATAGTTTCTCCAAAAACAACAATTTATTTGGAGTGAACAAAATATGTAGTATTTTATATACATACATACATATATACATGAATACATATACATATATATATATATATATATATTTCATATATATTGCATATATCTATGTGTGTGTGTATAAAAGACTATATATATATATTGTTCACTGCACATGTAATATTCATAGTGTGTGTGTGTGTGTGTGTATATATATATACTGTATATAAATAACTATTATATATATATAAACAGTTCACATTTATTTGTATTGTGCTTCTCACAGTGCCTATAGTTTCAAAGCAGCTTAACAGACAATGCGTGTTTCTATGTTAGTCTTTGTTGGAGTAAATGTATATATACTTGGATGTGGGTGAGGGGGTAATCAAAGATCAAACAGCAACAATTAGTATAGATGGACGTATTGGTGCTAATTACTTTAATCTCCATGACCGGCAGCCTACAGTGCTAGAGTCAAGCCTGTTGCTGTATTTAGAGAGGAACCCAGACAGCGTTAATTGTTACCCAGGTCTGGGGCAAAGGTTTCTTTTAAAAAGTCTATTTGAGGATCCGAATTGACAGATTAATTGCCGTTATCCATAGTGGACCAAACAAAAGGTCACGGTTCATTCCAAATGAACCATCCTTGATCAATCACCTGTTTGTTTGCTTGTCTTTCAGTCGCGTGAGCGTTTCTTTGCACCTCTGCGAGGACGCCATCGTTTACACGTTACGTGTAGTCCTCAGACGTCTAAACAGTTCCTCTGTTTTTCCCTTTAGGATGTTATGAACGCTGAGGAAAATGGCTGTCGCTGTGAAAGCCTCTGGAATATTCTTCAAATCACCCTCTGTCTCTCTGCTTGAAGGCGGTTGCGTTGGCCGTGTGCTGAAATCCAAACTCAAGTGTTTAATTTTCCGCCATTCCCTCCGCAGTTTGGTGGTAGAATTCCACGGTAATGCCGTTCGGCATCGAGAAAAAGATATTAAGCCTCCTGCAAGCAGCCGTTGAACCGCCACCTGCCAGTTTTGTGTAAAGCCCGAAAACGTACCTGTTGGCAGCTGCTGGCGCCTTCGTGATAACACATACACTAGCATCTCATTAACTCCGAGCACACGCGGGAAAAGACAGAGGGAGGAGCGCGGTAAATATCTGCGGCTTTCCTGCAGTGCACAGAGAACGCCACCAAAGCAGGAAGCGAAAACAAGGCAGAGGAGAGGCGAACACAAAATGAGGACAAATCTGCTGCTTAATTGATGTCATTAGCGGGGAGAGGCAGGTCTAATTCCACTCGTGTTTGGGATTTGCTGCTAAGTCATTTCATTTACTCATCAGTCACACACACACACACACACACTCTGACTTTTGTACAGTTATTTTTCCTCCACCAGCTGTGCGTTGTTCTCGTCATTTTTTTGTATTTTCATTTTTTTTTTTCACTTTTTTATAGTCTAATGTATGCAAAGACCAACAGCAAATTCAGCCCAGTAATTCTTTTTAAAATCCAATTAGTGACAGTTTATAAATGTTGTTGTTTTAATAGTTTTTGGGGATTCTTGTTTGTTTTTGCAGTTTTCTTGCCGTTTTGAGGGGCGATTCACTGAATGTGAATTGTTTATTTCATTATTTATTCTCTGTTGTTTAATAGCACCTGATTCACTAAGTAGGCATTGTGGAGAATGTAGTCTACTGAGATCTGTGATGTTATGTAGGGACCGAACAGCATTGCTCCATTACTGTAAATCAGGTTTTTAAAATGTTTCAGAGCGTGCTTGACAGCACCGTGCGTCTGCATATATGCCTGTTTAAAATGCTTTCCTGTCATGATTCATCTTTTGAGGAACTACCGCAGCCATGATCACTAGAAAATATAGACAGTTCTGTCCTCCAGCTGTGTTAATTGCGTTTGGTATTGACTTGTAAGTGCTATAATAATATATAATATAGAAAGGTTGTGTTTGGGCTGAAAAGAATGAAAAATGCAGACGGTGGCTGCTTAAATTTGACAGGTGGTTAATAAATACGATACGGGTTTTTGCACCACAATACTACAGACAAAAGTGGCACAGCTGTTTAGTGAATTTGCCCTAAAGTCTTTTAAAGGCCACTCAGGGAGTGAGAGAGTCAAAGATAGATAGAAGTAAAACCTGCTGACTATAGGGGACACTATAGAGGGACGGGTCAGAACAAAGAGACCAGGTAGATCTAGCGAGACAGGAAGGTACGCAAGGTAAAGTTGTGAGTGGCAAGGACAGGCACAAGGTCAGGGGTTTCCTCTCAAAGAGGAAAAGAGCATCAGGGATACAAGCCTATTTCTCCACACCATTGTTGTGCACATCCTCTTGTGCATTCAACTTCATTTCCACTTCAATTTTTAGCAACCTTCTGCTCGTCTCTCAAGGAGATACGATACAAGCTCTGACACGAATTAGCCCTCAGATTGACTGATACTGCAACGCCCAGGGGACGCTGGGTAAAAAAGCTCCTGCCTCCTTCCCCCCTCCCCGTGTTCTTCTCTTTTTCTCTCTAACTCTTCTGCTTGTGTGCTCCCCCCTCGTCTTGTTTTTCCCCGGTGCCTCCTGTCATTCACCTGTCTTGGCGACATCACCCTCCCCTTCAGAGTTGACAGACAGGCGCCGCCGGGTTCTGACGGAGTAATTTGCTCAGAATTTACAAAACGCCTGGCATCAAAGATGGCAGCAGGGTCGTGGGGATGTGATTGCATTAAGAGCGGAGCTGAGTGGTCTATTTCCACTCATCAGAGTCACTGACAGTCAAGGCCGACTGACATTCAGTATTTTCCTACAAGTTTTTAGCAGGTCGCAGGGGCGGAGGCAGAGAGACACCTCCACTGTTGAATCTTCGGTGCTGGGCCTCAGAACCTGCAGAAGATGGAAGTCACTGCTTTCCATCATCCAACAAAGTAAGTGATTCATACATGAGTTTTTGTGCTGATGCCTGATATGACCTCCAAACACTTCCACTCCAAACACTTCCAAACACTCTCACGAATGTTGAAGAAACATCTGGTGATGTTCCGGTGGCACTGATCTCGTGCACTATCACTGCATTTCAACCAGGTTCTTCTAAGAGTGCTGTGCTGAGATGAGACGCACGTCTTTGCTGTGGAATGCTAGTGAAGCCGAGGCTGAGATGATTATCGCTGGAAGCTGAGAGTATGGAAGAGCCCCTTTGGGCTGGGAGAGAGCCGAATGCTGATCTGCTCCAGAATCTGGAAATGGAGAGAGGGAATCGCAATCAGGTATTGATGGAGGAGTGCGGCCTCATCTTTCGCTGTCCTGCGACGGGGCGATTCCTCACCAATAATATTGATTCCTGTAGGGAGCTCATCTATTACAGGCTGACTATGGTCAGATCAACTGGGCTTTATTGCTGAGCAGAGGCATTCTTTACTTGTAGTGCCACTCCAGGTCAATTTCAGGCCCTCTGCATATTTAAAAGCCGCTCTGTGTTTGCCTCATCATCATTATGTAATACAGATTTCTTGGGTGGCTTTAAATGAATGTTTGGCAGTTTTTGAAAGGCCCAATTGACTCCATATTGATGAGTGTGCTGACCACAGGTCCATAAATGTTCCAGCTGCTGGTCACCATCATATAGTATGTTGTGGACACTGGATCTCTACCATGGGATGCTGGTGTCTATGCTGGGTATTATTTATTTGTTTGATTATGTTATGTTATGTTATGTTATATGTTATATGTTATGTATATTGTGTAGTGTATATCTTGAAGCTGATTATACCGAATTCGTACCTGAGGCCATTTTTTTCTGTAATGTTTTGCTTGTTTTCAGTCAGGTCATCATCTCTGACATGCACGAGTGATGCGTAACGTGTGCTTTGCGGGCTTCATGCATTTGTCCTGGTGCAGGTGCAGTGACCTCCTTTTCTTGAACGCAGACCCTGGACCTCCTTGACCTTCTCTCCTCTTATGGGCCAATCAAACACAGGAGAATTTCCCCTGAGATGCTGTCAGAAACCATAGAGTACATGCAACAATTTTCCACACCACATCCTGGTATGGCATTACAAGTATAATAAATAAAATAAATCCATCACATCGTACAAGCCTCCCAAACCCCAAACTTATAGGGGGACAGTTGTGCCACTATTTATTATTTTTAATTTAATTGTTGGGTTGTAAATAATGAAAAATAAGAAAAGCATAAAAACATCATGTCAATCCTTAACAACAATAGTGAAATTAAAAAAACAATTAACCAATTACCAATTAACCCACATGTATAATATATACATACACATGTACACAACAAACATACACACGTCTTCCCTCAGTTATTAAGTAGTTATTTAAATGTTAAGTTTGCTCTGTAACCCAGGACAGAATTAAGATGCGTCTGCGTTGCATTGTGGGATAACGGTAGATTTGGCCTTCATGAGGTTAATTTTCTCCTTTTTTCCTGTTCTCCCCTTGCTAGGCACTGGGAAAGAATGACTCCTGCTTAACGATTAAATAATGAATGTCATTTTAAGGCGGCCGTCGCTGGAGTGGGGTGGGGCGCGGGGAGGGGTCCCGGTTTTAGTGCATTACTTGTGCCGCTGAATTTGCCCCGTGCCAAGGAGTAAATCTGAGTGAAGCCGTGCGGTGTGACATCATTTACTCAGAAATCCCTACTTTGTCAGCATTAATATTTCAGCTCTACCATTGCCTGTCACTGTGTGCCAGAGATGACTGATCAATCTATAAAACGGCTGCGGCTAATTTATTGAATATTTATGTGCAATGTCATGTGTGGGGCGCGAGTGGAATTTATTTCACTCGCTTGCCTCTCTGCTTGAGAACTTTTCTAACTAATCGGACTTTTTTTTAAAGAAGGAGAAAGATGCATAATGATAATGGGACCCAGAGACTGCGCTGTCGGGGAGCGGAGCGGCTTTCCTCGCGGCGCGCAAAGCCGCTCTCAGATGTATACGCGTGTCTCTCGCGGTGTGACAATTGCGGTCAATGAATTACAGTGCGTTGCCGGCGTATGATTGGGTTGAGATGATTCACGGTTTTGCGCGGGGTGTTCCGAACGATTGTAGTCCATTATAGTCGTCGCCTTCTCCATAATTCCGTTTTCATTGTCTGCTCTGCGCGACGTTCCTGACTGACGCTCTCTTAAAGGATAATGCGTCTGTGTTGGTACATCGCGCGTCGTTATTTACCGCTGTGTTCTGAGAAATGTGTTTGTTTGCTGGTTTAGAGTGCCGTGCTCGAAGCACAACACGAGGGTTGGGCTCCACGCGTCTTTCTGTGGCACTGGAGAAAAGCGCGAACTGAGTTTGTCCTTCACAATCCCCGGGAAGATTGTTGTGAGGGGGATTATGGCGGGCTCAGGTTAGCGGTTTTCTGCGGAAAGCGCGGGCGTGATGTTTTGCGTGCAGATGTAAGTTTGGACGGGAAATGAAGTGTTGTTTTGCGCATCTTGTTTCTGATGATTCAGAACATGAGACCAGTCTGTCCAGGCGTGTATCTGTTCTCTGACACTTCTGGATGGCCAAAATAGGTGCAGCGTTACCCCATTTTAGCAATCTTAGGTTGAAAGAATGTTTCCCTAACGCTCTATTATGTAACAGAAACGTTGTGGGAATGTTCAAAACGTCCAGTTTTTTAGACTTTGTATTATTATTATTGCTTGGTTTGGTCATTCTGTGACATGTTTAATACATTGGCTGCGTAAAAATAGTGTTGTTGATAAATAAGATACACAACATTAAAACAACGTTCTACCATCATTACCGCAAGATTGTTTTGATAACATTAACAGAACTTTTAGAGAACGTTAGCCAACGTTCCCAGTTAGCCGGGATGCTAATTCCCGTATAGCACAGTGAACAAATCTATTCCTTCCCCACACCCTGTATTAGCCTCTCCAATACCCTCATTATACCCCCACTAATTACAAATTCTCAAGTCAGTGCCAAGCATTAAAATAAGACAGTGCAGGGAAGCATATGGCATAATATCCTATTAATGAACACTCTAAATTCAAACCCAGGTCAGCTGCTCGTTTCGTGTGTGTGTCACCGATCCAGAGGGGGAGAAAAAAAGTGACCTTCTTTTAAAATGCACAGACTGATTTGAAGAGACGGAGGCCTCAGGCAAGCTCATTGTTTTACTTGTTTAATTTTTTCCAGCAATTATTGATATAACATTGCGAGGGTATAGCAGAAGAGTTTTAAAGCTTTAAAGGACCAGACGTGGCGCACGCGTTCTCGCTTACTGCTCATGCCTCTCTTCCACCTATTTTTTGAACCCTTTTCCATTCTGTTTCTTTCAATCTCTCTTGTTCCTCAATCTCTCTCGGGGGAAACCAAAGCTATTTGCATTGGCTGTCACAACAGTGTGAGAAACAAGTTTCCCCTCTCTAGCGCGCTCTCCTTGCGCGCGGCTTTTTAATGTGGACTGTCAAACACCAGAGAGATGGATTTCTGTTTCCTATTTAAAAGGGGGATGCAAATAGACACGTTTAGCATGCTGGTGTCTCGGCGTGATAGATGCGTCGATGGTAGCTTGGTTGGAATCGAGTATTCAAAGTTAATCTGCAGATGACCCTGTCTGCTGTGATTGGAAATAGCCAAAGCAAGCGGATGGGAGAAATCTGTGTTTCTCTTTAGAAAGAATACAAAACCTCACCTCTCTTTTACCATCATTAACCCGTAAATAAAATGAACACGGCATTATAAGCCAAGATCACACACTCAAACTCTGCCTATCGGTGCACTTCAGCCTTCCGGAGGCTGATTTATATTGACAGGGACACATTTTAGCTGAGTTCTGTCTCTGTTAGGGCGGTCTCAGGGGAACCTCTCCTCTGGGAGAGGGGAGATACTGCCAGGGCTTAGGGTTGGACCCCAGCCCTGAGCCTTGTGGAGCAGATTGGGGAATAGTTTGTTTTAAAAGGCTAAATCCCCCGAACAGCTGTCCTAGATCAGGGCTCAGATCAGTGGTGCAGGAGATCAGAGACAGCTGCAGGTGCGTGTCTGGGTTGCATGTGGCCTCTGCAAATATGCGTGTGTACGTGTGCATGCCCGAATATACATGAAAAAGCGGCGGTGCATTAGGGCTGAGGATTTCCAGGCAGTATGCAAAACTGAAATGAGCCATGATAGGGACCAGTGCTGGTGAACAAGATGGATGAACTGGATTGGCCCTGTTTTATTGACAGCAATAAGGGAATAGGTTATCTGCATGTTCTCTTTAATTTGAGGTGATAGTTGACCCAAAAAATAAACTATAAACCATACGCCATAAAAGTTCATTTATTTATTCATCCAAATAAATGTAGTCATTCCACACAATTGCGAATCATAATGATCGCATCCCTCAGCTTCAAATTTGTCATGCATGATATTCCAAATTTCCACAACCTAGAAGAATTTTTGGAGAAGAATTTCTATCAATATTTATTTTAAATTCTTTCTCTCAGGTGTCGTTTTCAATTCTCATTCTACTTCCTGCATATCGAAACTGCTGTGACGTGTTCGATTATGACACTTGAGGACCAAAGGCACATTTATAGTGGGTTAGTGAAGATCCTGCAAAACAACATAGAGTTTGGAAAAACGTAAACGTGACTAAATAACAGAATTTTCACTTTTGAATGAACTGTCCCTTTAAGACGCCAAATCTTCAGGGTTGATGCTTTAGTCCAGTGTTTAACGGAGACTTTGAGGTCTCAAGACATAAGTAGACAAAAAAAGCAGGAGTTGGGGTGGATCAGAGCAGCTTAGAGTAGAAGCACAGGGGCAACTTGATAAAGAGGGAAAGAAGGTCAGTTATGTCCCGAAGTAAGCTGGATTTATTGTGTGCAGTCTGAGCAATGGAGGAGTGATAAAAAAAATGACCTCAATAAAAAACAGTGGTGCCTATGCAATATGCAAATCATTCTGTAGAGGGCGGGGCCGGAGTGAAAAGGGCCCACATAGCGCGTGACGTCTTGGCTATCACTCTTTGTGCCAGGGCCTTTTATATGCCTTCCCTGCAGATAAGAGCCAGGAGAGGGCACCTGTGGAGGGTCACCTCTGCTGAAGGTGAGGGTCGTTCCCTTCCACACCCTTCCCCAATAGACCCAATCACAAAGCCTGGAACAACACGATGACCTGCACACCCAAGAATGCAGTTCTATGAGATCCGTGAACGTGTGAACATGCACCTGTGGTTTGAATAGTGTGTTAATGGAGGTTTTTACATGATGTCACTTGAATATTAAACACTTATAAGGAATAATGTGCTCTCGCCATATGACCCGTGATCAGAGATCTCGCCTATCTCGCCAGGATCTGCTGGTTACCGAGAGGCTACGCTGCCCACATGTGCATACTGTAAATGCATCATACTGTACATTACAATCTGTCTGATTAATGGGTTCGAAGCATTTATTACTGGTCTGTGTTGATGCAATGTCGCAAGCTAAGTTAACAAAGTGGGTCTCTAATAAGTGTTCTTGGTAAGTGCCAAATTCACAACAGGTACACATACATTTTACATACCCTCATTGTAATTTTGATGCATCTTCCTTGTTTTAAATTGGACGTAAACCCTGGTTAGTAATTATAGTACATATATACATCATGTTCTTTTAAGGGCCCTAAAGATATACAATGGGTTCAAACTTGTCAGTTGCTGGTATTACCTTCTACCAGAGCTCTGCTGTTTTCATGGGCTTTGTTGACACACCAGGAGCATACACACTTAGAAAAATAGCGAGTGAGAGATTGGCCCACTGTGCCCATATTGTAGGAAGAGGTGCAAGATGAAGATTTGAAATTGGAAAACAATTAGGTATTACACAGAGGCAAAGCAACACAAATTCACTAAGGGTGTGTTGCAATGTGGGCAGACCCTGGCACGCTTACTTGGCACATTGGTCTGCCAAGTTGTAGGATTTACCTCGAAGCCTGAGGGTTTCGACATGAAAAGACTTTATCGGCTAGAGAGAAGCCCCGTGGAACGCTCCGGGGGCTGGCCTTGTTGTGGCATCGTAGGAGAGGAAATTCAGGATGAATGAGGAAAAATAAGAGACAAAGAGAAAAGACGAGTGGTCCAAAAACCACAGCCAAGTCGCTGAAACAGAAAGAGAGGGAAAGAATAGGAGGATGAGAACAATGATGTAAAACCATGGTGTGGAACAGCTGCCTCTGGCATCGAAGACAACAGCAGCGATGGGACGCAGCGCAGCCACACTTGTGTGGAGAGGCAGTACACACACAAACACACATACACACGTTCGGTTTGTTATGTCCGGGGTATTGATAAAGGATAAAGCCCATGTTATCCTAGATGAATGCATTATTATTTCAGCCTGTGTTTGTAACTGACTTTCACTTTGTCCCTTAATTTTAGACACACGGCTCGGTGCATGAATGAGGGGCGTGCGAGGTACGTACATGGAGAAGGGCGTGCGGCTGATTGTGGCTTCCTCATCAACATGAGGGTTGCAGGTGTGTGTCTGCTCGCTGGAGAAGAGCTCATCGGCTGTACCAGGAGCACATGGTCAAGTAGTCAGCAAATTGAAAATGGAAAATTGCTGCCACTTGTTCTGGCCATTGAAATGTGTGTGTGTGACAGAAGTGCCCCGGTCACAATAGATGGCCCAGTTTTTGAGGTTATTGATAATCCAGTAGCATGCTTCAGGAAAATCATTCCCCTTGTTGTTGTCTGCTTCTCTAAATAAGCATAAACAAACATGTGATGAAATCTGTTCCATAACAGCTGAAATATCTTAAGTTAATTAAAAACATTTCTGAAGTTTATCGTTATTAAAGTTCTTCAGAAATAGTGTATGTCATTTAGGATAAAAATGTCAGGGACAGCCTTCAGTAATAGCCAAATAACTTAAGAAATAGTTAATCCAAAAACTGGGTCATTTACTTGTATGATTGTTTTGACAGTTCTGCAAAATAACAATAATAATACTAAAGTGAGTGTATTTACTCCTGGCTTATTATAAGGATCACTAAACTTGCCACTGCCATTTGGCCTTTTACATTGACACTTCATTTCCATGTTTTTTTTCTCATTACAAGAAGACTCGGTTAATTTAAATTTGTTATATATTTGTTAAACAACGGCGGTCTTACAAAAGCAGTAGGTTTTATTGGACACTTATGTTGACCATTGACCACCCCAGACTTACAAACTACAATCTATATGCTCGTTGAATTTCGAGCAGACAAACGCAAAATCGGATACGTTCCAGAGCATAGCTTTAAAAAAATCTACTCCAATCCAGACTGCAGTGGTAATAGTGTGTGAAGCATATAGCAGACTCATTTAACCTCCATAGCGTTAATCACCAACATTTTCCAATTCATTTCCTTACCCTCTCACCCAAGCCACGCACAGCATGATAAACACTGAATATTTACTTAGACATGCAGCTAAAAGCATATTAATATCACTTCCATCCAGGACGAGTGGAGATATATTCATATTCATGGTTTGTACTAGTATTTATGCATTTATGCATAGGCAGATTTTTTCATACGAGGCGTTTCAAATGATTTGAATTACAGATTATTTAATGTAGATTTATGTCTATATTGATTCAGTATATGAGACAGAATGAATTGTTGTTTTAAATAAAAATGCAATTATTTCTGCAATCATTAGAAGTCTGTTTAGATGTTCATCAAAAATGAAAATTCG
>JAZGTI010005424.1:0-10755 GCA_036877585.1 Botia kubotai
ACACTAGATTCTAGAAACAGAAGGGATCTGTAGTAACTAGATTGTAGAAACAGAAGGGATCTGTAGTAACTAGATTCTAGAAGCAGAAGGGATCTATAGTTACTAGATTCTAGAAACAGAAGGGATCTGTAGCAACTAGATTCTAGAAACAGAAGGGATCTGTAGCAACTAGATTCTAGAAGCAGAAGGGATCTGTGGACACTAGATTCTAGAAACAGACAGTAGACTGCAAAGCCTATCAAAAATGTATAAGTACCATTTTTGATAATGTTGGAAACAGGAGAAAGCAAAATGTTCTCTCTAAATTAATTTCTGCATAACAAAAAAAAACATGAGGAAAAATTAAAAAGATTAAGAAAGGTTAAAAAAAGGTTAACCTCAAGTGTGTGAACCGTCTCTCACCTGGAATGACAGAGATAGTTTTCAAAGCTCGGAGAACTCTGAACGTTCTCAGCGCAGATACATTCCCCAGGTCCACAAACTCTGTTACATATCTGAAATAAGGGAGGATCACACACAGACACCAATGACAACCACAAACACGGCACCAGCACCACCAGCACACCACTCAATCAGCGGGAGGTACGCCACTCACAGAACCTGTACACTATGGAGGGAAGGAAGGAAAAGAAAACCAAATACACACACATACACACGTAACACTGACCCCGCCCAGCTTCACGCTTTCTTACCTGGTATTACAGAAATAGTTTTCAATGCCCTCAGAACTCTGAACGTGCGCAGAGCTGAGACATTGCCTAGGTTTACAAACTCTGTTATGTACCTGCAATGATCAGATCAAAGTTACATGGAGGACACAATCATGATGATTTCCAAATGCACAATATGATTGCTAAAATATTGTTTAGGTAGCTTTTAGAGGTGGAGTGATCGACACACAACAGTACTGTATATACTGTAGCATTACAGTACGTGACATTCAGAGTATGTGGGTTTATTTTGATTTTTACAGTCTTAATGCTGTAACTTAATCTGTAACTTATGCAGATTATAAACATATCGTTGTGAATCAGGTTGAGGAGATCGTGTTGAACACTGATGTGTTATGTACTTGCTCAATAACTGATTTTTGTTCATTTTTAACCCTAAAAAAATACAGACTGCAGCTTTAACAAGAAATCACGCTGATAATGTGCATAACACATTTTCCCCTTGAAAAAACAGTTGTTGAAATGCAACACAAAATGCATTTTTGGATCATAACTCAAGTATCGTTATAAAAAGATTTACCAGATCTCTGGTATTTTCCACCTCTAACAGCTTTCATAAACAGTTATGTAAGCAAGCAATGTTGCCTTCAGATCTTTATCTTATGCATTACACATTACCCATAATGCAATGCGTTCCATATTGGTCAGTTATGAGGTTCTGTGATGGCATGGGAACAAGTTGCTTATGTAGGTTGTTCGCAGTAAGGTGGCTCGCTATGTTTTGGAATGTATCGCAAATTGTCTGGTATTTGCATATAGCAAATAAGGCAGATTTCTGGATAAACAACAGAGGAGATGAATAATGGAGCATGAGAACGAGGAGGAGAGAGAGAGAGAGAGAGAGAGAGAGAGAGAATGAGAGTTTTCTGTGTAGGCTGCTGGGAGTGGTGTGGTTGGTGAATAGCATCTGAATAATGAACATTTTTAGAGGAGAAGAGCAAGTTTTCTGGATCAGCACATCCAGAATATAACCAGGAACCAGGAATATAATACAGCAGCAGACAGAGAGCTGAACAGAGAAACAGTGTTATACAAACACATGCGCTGATGAGCAAAGAAGCCACATCCACAAAGATCCTACCTAAAACTTTTAAAACTAACCCCTGATAATATCAGTGTAATGTTCACTATCAAAACTAACCCCTGATAATATCAGTGTAATGTTCACCATCAAAACTAACCCCTGATAATATCAGTGTAATGTTCACCATCAAAACTAACCCCTGATAATNNCAGTGTAATGTTCACCATCAAAACTAACCCCTGATAATATCAGTGTAATGTTCACCATCAAAACTAACCCCTGATAATATCAGTGTAATGTTCACTATCAAAACTAACCCCTGATAATATCAGTGTAATGTTCACGATCAAAACTAACCCCTGATAATATCAGTGTAATGTTCACCATCAAAACTAACCCCTGATAATATCAGTGTAATGTTCACCATCAAAACTAACCCCTGATAATATCAGCGTAATGTTCACCATCAAAACTAACCCCTGATAATATCAGCGTAATGTTCACCATCAAAACTAACCCCTGATAATATCAGTGTAATGTTCACCATCAAAACTAACCCCTGATAATATCAGTGTAATGTTCACCATCAAAACTAACCCCTGATAATATCAGTGTAATGTTCACCATCAAAACTAACCCCTGATAATTATCGTGAAAAGCAACAGACCAAAAATACTCCAAAGACGTCGTGCATCATCACGTTGTGCTCATTTACAAATTCAGTTTTTAATTATACTGTAAACAAGAATGACACCGAACAATTTTTATGTAAATATAAAAAATGTACAATGAAAGACATTTCTGACCATTTAAGTGACTTTACAAGATTAATTTTGCTATTAACCAAATGATACCTCATAAATCACAGGTGTCATTATTGATCCTTGGCTCTGGACTTGAATGATAAAATCTTAATGTTTAAATAAACAGGATCACATCATGATCTCTTTGACAGTATTCAAATGAAGGACTTTGATCATTCATTTCTCAAGCAGAGTTACACATTCATTATACATGAATAGTACTCATGAAACAGAGGGCACCTGTACTTGAAGGCAAAGTAGGTGATTTTTTTCAGATTTTTTGTTCTGCTGGTTGAAAGTGTCTTCACATCCTGACAGCAATCACTCAGTAAAGTGATCTAAATATATTTATATCAATGTATCTCTTCTGTGGAAGGTGCAAAACCATAAAATGTTTGTGCAATCATTGCGTTCAGTCTGAATGCAATAATTGTATGTCCTACTTGCCTGTCAAACGATGTATTTATGTGGGTTGGAGGAGGCGTGGCTTTCGAGAGCGCTCTGAAGGGAGGACGGGATCTTACGCTTTCAAAGCTAGCTTGCTATTGCTAGCCTCTCTGAAACAGCCTACCCCACCTTTAAATTATTGTTTGTTAAGGTGTAAAGGTCAGAGAACTTACGCCATAGAGATGACCATGAAATCCAGCCAGTTCCATGGGTCTCTGAGGAATGTGAACTCGTCTATACAGAATCCACGGGCAATGATTTTCACAGCTGATTCAAACGTATAAATCCCAGTGAAGGTGTACCTGCGGGAGGAGCCAGAGGTGTGGAGATGATGACAAGAGCTCAAACGCGTTCACTGGAAACTGGTTATTCTGTTCTGATGCATGCTGGGTAAGAACTGGTACTTACTCTACTTGTTTGGACCAATCAGGTGGATTACTAAACGTCATGAACACACAGTTGGTTAAAATTGTACACATGATAAACATGCTGAATACTGTGAGCATCCGTTAAGAAAACGTAAAGATGTCCGAGATCAACTAACATCCACATTTCATGTACATTTCAATTCATCTGGCACATTTCTGGATGTCTGTATTACAACCACATCAAGCATCAGATTAATCAAGCAGTCCCGGGAAGGGCTGTAAACACTACAGCTGATTTCATTGTAGTTCATCTTTGTTAACGGTTGTTTTCATTGAGCACAATATTAACACCATCTGCACGTGAATGTCTTATGAATGAACACACTGCAAAACTTAATGCGCCGTCGCAATCTAAATTAAACATTAATCAAACGTTATTATCCGCAGCCCTTTTTAAACTGTGCTGTGCTGGTCACATCACAGAGCAAAAGAAGACAGCTCTCACATCATTTAAAACAAACAATGCTGATTACAGTATGTTAGGCCATAGCAGATTGGCCCGGGGTTCTAGCTGAAAACAGGCAACGGATCTCCACTCCCTCCTCCCCACCAGATTTTCTGTCTCTCTAACTGGCAGCCTCCTCTGTCAGAGACAAACTGTTGCCATGCATCTAAAACTGCCTCCCACATTCACATGCACTGACATGCTGATACAGAACCACTGCAGAACAGATCTGTCTGGAACCATTAGTGTTGTTTCTGACCCTCCCATGCAGCCCAGCAAAACAAACAGAGATATTATGATAAGTACAGACAGCACTGACACACATTTATCATATCTAGATAGACAGACAGACAGACAGACGGACGGACAGATAAATGGCAAAACAGACAGCCCGACAGACAGACAGATGGACAGACAATACATAAACATAAATATAGATATATATTATACATTATATATAAAGAGATATAGACATATATCAATACATACTCAAAGAGCTTGAAAAGGATATGAATGTATCAAAATTTTAATAGCTATTCGTCTAAGAAGATTAAAAGGGCTTATTATGTACAAGGCAGGCGTGGCACTAAAGCGGAAGATTGTTTTCCCTTTATTTAACACTATAAACGTCTGTAGATAAAAACAGAGACGACAGACACACAGAGAGAAAGAGAAACACTGATTAGCTGCAAGCAGAGAAATGAACAACACATATTGAACTGGACATTAATTATTTACGTTTTCTATATTATAAGGCAAACGTAAATAATGTATAAGGGATAAGGTATAATATAAGGCCTCACAAAGAAGATATATCACTTCATAAACTATACATTTCAAATAAACAAATATGTAAGTCTGCAAGCGAAACACTTATATCGCTTTTGAATACATATATGCAAGATATATAACAATGCAAAGAATGTAAAACACAGGCTAAGCGACATGAAATCCCGACGCGAGTGAGTTTTGAAAAAAGGGGCTGAAAATAGCGGAACACACAAGAGAATCTGGAGAAGCATTAGTGAGCTGGACTGCGTACACGAGCTTCTGTGATTGTTTCTGAATGTCCCCATTACATTGTTTTTGCCTCATTCACAAAGGCCTCATAAAAGACATAAACATACAGTGTTATAAAAAAGCTAGCAGAGAACATACTTTATATATTGTATATATTTCTATATTTGAAGGAGAGGGAACGTCTCAAGATAATTAATAATGTCATAGATCTAAATATATTTATATAAATATATCTCTTCTGTGAAAGTGGGGGCAGGACCATCAAATGTTCGTCCAATCAGGAGGTCCTGCTTGTATTTGCATATGTATTTTAGGTATTTACATAACTCTGTGCACTATTGGAGGAGGCGTGGCTTTGGAGAGCACTGTGATGGGAGGGTGGGAGCTTATGCTTTTAAAGTTAGGTTGTTATTGCATCCTCGAAACTGACAATTTAAATTTAAGCAGAGCGCAGGGAAACCCTCTTCAGCACCACGGACAGCTCCCAGCATCCACTGCCAATGCAGCATGAAGCATGTCAAAAGCAAAAATGCAGCACTATGCACGTCAAAGCAAAAATGCAGCACTATGCATTTAGAATATATGTTGAGATCTGTTCAGTCAAAAATAACAGTCTTAAGATACCATGTTCAAACCAGTAGATGGTGTAAAGGAGTGAAAGACCATGCTTCAAATCAACCGCACAGTATGAAACATGAAACAAGTAAAATAATGCAGAAACATGCAACATATGGACAACATGACCTTTCCTATACACTCTGTATAGTGCACACACAACACACACACAGATACACACACACACAGACAGACAGACAAACACACACACAAAGGCATGCGGTCTCCTCTTCTTAATGCATGACAGGCTGCACAGCTACTGAAAATTTCATCATTCAGAATGGAGCAGCAAAGAGAGCGAGAGAGGGCAAGAGAGAGAGAGGGAGATAGAGACAGAGAGACAGAAAGAGAGAGAATATGAGTAAGTCCAGTGAGAGATGAGTAAGCAGTGTGAGGAAGGAGGGAAGATGGAGACAGAAATGAGGGAGACAAGACAGAAAGACAATCATAAGCTGGAGGGAAACATTTGAAGATGTTGAGGAGCATCAGTATAATCTCAAGCACTCTGATGATCAGACACTGACTGAAACATCTACACAGCAAGCGTCCCTCAAAGCAGCAGCACAGCAGAGAAACATCTGTACAGATATACAGATACATGATGATGAACATGTTGACAACACGGAAAAAACTCAAACCATGCGATGTGAGCTAGCTACTGAATCTTGCTACTGTATATGAACATGTTTTCATATTATAAAACAGAACTAAAACATGTCACATTTTTAAACTGTATTACTAGAAATACTGCTGATATTTTTGTCGTTCTGCTTTTTTTCACTCATGTTTTACTGTTATTTTGACTTCTGAGTGGATGTGAGGGAGGAGTCTGGCAGCCATTATACTCAGGCTGTTTCATCCTGTTTCCACCAGCCTCACACCCCGTCCAGTCACCCCCATGAGTGCTGCGTCATCGCAGAGAGCAGTAACTGTCTTACACAGAGCCCCTCTTTAATTTATGACCCAGTATGACGCTCTCCTCTCTCTCTCTCTCTCTTTGTCATTGTCCCGCTCTCTCCCTGCGTGCAATGTTTCGGTTTTCACAATATTCCTATTAAATAAACATAATCCCAGCTCTAACTCTACCCTACCAATGAAATCTGTTGAGTCATAATATGTTTTATGAATGCTAACTTTAGCCTTTAGCATAAGCCTACTTCTAACCCCAAATCAGTCCGCTTGGGAAAATCATAATAATGGCTCGTTCACACCAAGAACGATTACACTGTAATAATAATTATATTAGAGTCTACATTCACAAATAACAATGTTTTGTTTATTCTAAGCTCAGTCTCTCTTGTTCTGTTTAATGTCTTCTGCCGTTTTAAAGCCTTAAGCTCAGAACAATTATATGATTATTATGTTTTTTGTTTTCGGTGTGAATGTGCCTTAAGTTAAGATTTCTCATGTCCAGTCCGAACAACATCTCTACATCCTCACAACTCTTTGAATCATCTGTGCTGAGGGGAGAAGACTTGAGACTTCATCAAGAGCTTCTCTCTGCTAATTACTTCTGATAGTGTCACGGGTCAGGACTTAAAAGCTGCCAGCTCCCATTTCTCAGCTGGTTTTAGAGTATGAAGAGAGCAGCTGAGCCTCCAGAATCAGGTTTCACTACAGCTGCAGACTGCACACCAAGTCCAGCATGCAGAAAAACAAAGGCATGATGGAAACCTGTGAGGCACAGGAACAGCCAATCACAGTGCTAGCAGTGTGTATAATATAAGATCCATTAAACACCTGAGATGAAAACAGTTTGCCAAGCATGCCAAAACATTCTTTAATATGCATGAAAAACCACTTAGATGCAGCTACAAATTCAAAATCACCAATACTAGATCTAATAAAGGCCAGTTAATTGTACAGTTAATGTAGCATCCAAACCGAATTCTGCTCTAAACAGAATTTGATTTCTTTAGGTTGTGTTTTACATACGCTCCTCCTTGTGGTTTTCATTAGGAGACAGAGATCTTCCTGTTCATGGGCGGTTACATAACCGTCAGTGTGTGTTGCATGAGAGTGAAGCAGAGGAACGAGAGAGAGAGGTGAGGACAATCTTCAGCACAGGCAGACATTAGCAGACATTAACACACAAGCGAGAGCAGCAGACCTGTGGAAGTCTATCCTGGCACTTATCTCAAAGCCCTCCATTACAGCTCAAACACAAACGATGACCTCATCTTTCACCCTTACACCACATCTCAAAACAACAACACGCCCCACAAAATCTGCTTCAAGACCTGCTCACTTCTGATGTAGCTCACTTAAAAGACAACAGCAGCTGGGTAACATCTCAAAAACACTGTGGGATCACTCACACACACGTGTGAAAAAAGCAAGACCTCAAAGCTGTTTAGGGTCTTAATTTAATTCTCTGATCTATTAAGACGCAGTTCTTACAGGAAATGGAATTTAATGCAGAGAGAGGCTGGCATGCAGAAACCGCAAACGCACAGCATGATGTTACGACGCCGGCCAAAACAGACACAGTCATTTCTACATTTCTAGAGATAAATCTACCCAGCTCACAGGAATCATTCTCAGAACATCAGTTAATGTTCTCCAAACATTCTCTCAAAATTATCGTAGGTTGTCAGTGGAACATTTTAAAAACGTTACAGAATTTAAAAAATGTTTGAATAGCGTTCTTATAACCAAGTTAAAGCAAAGTCTAAAAAACTGGACATGAACGTTCCTAGAATGTTCAAAATAACATTTTTTATGTTTTTGTAACTTAATGGAAACATTAAGGAAACATTCTTACAACCTAAAATTGATAGCTGGGTATACAAGCTACAAACAAATGATTCTCCAGTGTGGTCATGGATTATACAAGGCAGCTACATGTTAAATTGTATTCATTTCATCCTGATTTGTGGATCCAAGCATCTTGAATCTGCGTTAAATGATGCTTTGTAACAGAATCGGCATAAATACATCTGTGAAGTCTCACTAAAGCTCAAATCCAAGTTTCTGGAGGTCCACAGAGCTGCAGAGTTTAGCTCCCCCCCCCTACCCACACTCACTCACTGCTTCTCCAGATATTCTCTGTATGATCCATACTGAGCTGCTTAGAAGGTACTGTTTGAGGCACCAAGAGATGTTCTGAAGAACCTCTGAGGAACCTCTAAAATAGACCTATTTACATACTCTAGAACTGTAGTATACATTTCTTTATGATGGGGTTACTGGAAGAAGCATCATTAGAGTTGTTCCAAGAACACTGAAGGATGTCCAGAGGTTCTTCAGAGAACCTCAGCTGGTGAACCTCAGAACCTACCCGACGGCAGGTGTCACTCACTTTCTTATTCAGGTAGAAGGGATCGATGTCCTCCAGTGGTGTTGCCACCATGCCACGAGGGATGTCCCCATAGATGTAGGGCAGACTTTTGCCCACCTCCAGGTCACTGTTGGGCTTGGGCTTGTTCTCATCATCGTCGTCGCGGTAACTGCTGTCGGGCTTTGGCGGCGGCTTGGCCTTCTCCTCGGCGATGCGCTTCTCGATTTCAGCCAGACTTTCTCTGGTGAAGTACTTGAAGCTGTTAGGTCCTGGCGGGGCAAGCAGAGGTGCAGCCATGTTTTCATCCTGCAGCAAATTCTGCTCTTGTTATGTTCCCCCTACAGCAGCCAAATCTATAATGTAGACATGAGAGAAGATCATTACTGCACACCCAGCCCTGCATACATTATATTTACATATACATTTATCTGGATATAGGAATCAGAGCAAGATTAACATAAATATAACGTACATAACTGTATAACAGACCCTGGATCAATTACACCCTACTTGAAAGGTTCCTTACAGTGTTGTCGTAGAAGAACCATTTTTGACCCCCCCAAAGAACTTTACAGTCAAAGATTCTTAAAAGAACCATTTCTTTCTTACCTTTTAATCATCTAAAGAACCTTTTCCCACTACAAGGAAACAGAAAGTGAAACAGAAAGGTTCTACAAATGTTCCAAAAATGTTCCTTTAAGGCTCTGTGAATCACCTGTTTACAGAGCGTATTACAGCAGAAAGCTTGAAAAAGACTCACATTAAAATCTACCTTGCAACATTACATTACATATAATTTATTGTGAGGTTTACAATAAATACTCATTAGCGTCAAACACAAGATCATTGGTTACAATCTATACCATCTAACTACTATCTTGTTTTATTTCATGCTAAGAGAATCACGAAGGTTCCTGAGTTTAGAAAATGGTCGAACCAACAAACTGTTTGATGTTTTTGTGTGCAGGATGAACAATATCTTGTTACATCACCCACTACATCACAGATATGTCCATCTTTTGGCAGAAAGGTAAAACGCGTCTTGCACCTAAAAATATTACACATCAAAATATCTGCTGCTAAACTGAGAGCATGTTAAAGAGAGACAGGAAGTAGATCCTGCATGAGTCACCCACTTCATGACAGATGAAAAGCACTCTGCGTTATGAACAGAAGGTGTTAAAACCTGATGTTTGTTTGGGACAGATTACAGCTGAAATATACAACAGCTTCATGATCAGTGATTCATTGGATGTTTCTGAGATTTCTATTTGAATAATTTGTGCCTGTGTAACTTCTGATGGTGTGCTTCTTTTGGGTGAATATGATGTTTCTAGAAGATATTAGAAGATACCATGCATTACCATAATCAAATTTTAGTTGAACCTGCTTTCTCTTAATGAACAATAGCAAATATCCACAGAGAAGCTGTTGGAGATGTCTTGTGTCCCCAAGGCAGCAGAGGAGGGTGTGGTAAACCACACAGTCTAAAAGCTCGTCTTCTGAACATCCTGCTAATTCATAAATAAGCCAGCACGAGACAGAGGCACTTACAGGACCAGACACTTAAACAAACCAGTCGTGTGCCCATATCACCGAGCTACTTAACTCACTTTCAGCTTTTAACTCTGTCCAGTTCCACAGTTTTGTTTCTGACAGGCTGTTTCATTTTGTTCTGCCTTTAAAAACTGTATTTATACCAGTTACCCTCAGGTTACCAGACAGTTTTGATTGCCAGAAATGAACAACACACAACAAACAAATGTGACAAACGCTGGCCACAACAAACACTATTAGCGACTGAATTTGTATGCATTTGTATTTATATTTGCGTTAAACAAATGTAAACTGATTTCAAGATTTTTTAGGCTAGGCTTTGTGGATCAAACGGAAAGCTGTCCAGTCAGCACCACGTTACTACAAGGCCTACAGAAGATAAATCTTCTGTATCTTCTGTCGTTT
>JAZGTI010005424.1:10797-25458 GCA_036877585.1 Botia kubotai
AAACGACATGCACAAGAAAACTATGCAGGGCTACACAGGAAAGACATGACTGAACAAACATTACCTGGTGCGTTAGTTTGTAGAGCCTTTGATTAAATTAATGAATTCATTCATTATTTATCAGCGCACCACGCCAGTACATAAAATGACATGGACCTGTACATTCTGTACTAAACGATAAAGACAAATATATTAAAAATGCAAAACGCCTCATATGTGTGTCACAAATGGTGGGTGTTTTCTGACGATGGCTATAAATGAACAATTACTACAAACCAACGTCCACATTTTCATGGACACTGTAACATTATATCGCCTGGAATGAGTGAATGCGCAGTGATCGTACCCTGATCTCCTCAATGTTAGGATTCAGATCGCTGGCGGAATTGTTTATTGATTACACGAGCAACATTGGTAGGTTTTCCATTAAGCTTTCCTGTAGACTGCTGACATTTTTTCCTCTGCGTCGGGAAAACATTATTTGGTCGAAAACCAAATAAACACCGAGTCCGACGCCTTCGTGAAGCGGGCCGAAGCCACAGAAACGCAAAATGCTGCAGTGGGTGTTTGTCTCTCGTCGTATTTGGTCCTTTGCGATCAGGACGCAGATCTGGTTAAAACACCGTTTCGGTGTATTGTAATCCCATTTCGGGGGGAAAATCCATCATTTAGCGTCTCCCCATTGAGAACAGCCAATCTCCAAATGCAATGCGAGATACATAAACAAGAACGTGTAGCACACCACACCCGTAAAACCTGCGTCCGTCCGATCAATAAGCAGCCGAGCGTGTATTACCAGACCGAACGTCTTCATTACAGCGTATCACTTCAAATCTGCCCCCGTGTGCATTGTTACGCATTGTTACACATTTACTGACATCTTATAAAAGCTGACACGATCTTAATTCAGATGAAGGTGTGAAAGCCACAGGCAACGGGTCGCGTCATTGATCGCGAAAACGATCCACCAAATAACACAACGTGGTATTCCGTTTCTGGACATTTCTGGAAATGCAATATTGCGTGGAAAAATGCGTTTTAATCGTGTCACGGCCTCCTAAAACTGTCGTATCAGATGGATAAATAAAAGAGCCAGTCACAAATAAAAGTCTAATCACACATAGTTCATTGCAACTACAACGAAAGGAATGATTTAAAAAAATTACAAGTATAACAGAATCGTGAAGCGCGCATGCATTTAACCAGAAGCTCAGCCGCAGTCAAATAAAGAGGAGAAATCTCAGCGGCTCTGCGCCATTTATTGAGATGCACTGAATTTCTTTGCGCAGAATAAACGCGCTGCGTGTGCACGATTAAAAAACGATACTTACTGTAAACCCGTTAGCGTGTATCCAAATATGCCGCACCTGACTGTAAACGTCGCACAAATTGGAAGGAAACTGCGGATGTCGCCATGTTGCTGCTGCCCTCCTCAGTGTTCACGGTTTTCCTGCATAATTGACTGATGACTCCCAACGAAACGCAAGGGAGTGTCGGCCAATAGGCAGCACCAGCTCCACAATAAAACGCAAGTTACATATTAGTTTTCATGATTACACAAGACCCTGTATGAGGATCAGAGACTTAAGGGATGATCTTGGATATACAATATCTAAACAACACCACTCACCCAATTCGTGTTAAAATGTGTCTTACTGCTTATTCGAAAAACTGACCGTGTTAAAATTGTTCAGGTTAAGCAGAACAATAACAAAGAGTTTGTTGACTCCATCTGCCATTACGAGAGACAAACTTACAAAGAATGAGTGAAATGTAGCACAGAAAGAAAACGCAGTGTTAGGGGTCCTGACTTTTACTGACCTTTTAAATATCATGAAGGTCATGAAGACGGGGGACTTGTGGTTGTGTTGATCCTCTCGATTCACACATTAAACAACCTGAATAAGATTCACAGAGAATCTTTTCAGAAACCAAATAATCAATAACAAGAAGAACCATTTGTTTCTACGTCTCTTTTAAATATCCCCCTGCATTTTTAAATGCCATTATTGGGCGCTAAAATGCTCCAAACAGCTCCACAGTTCTCCTGCATCATTATTTTGTGGCATCACAGGTCATTTTTGTTAACTTTACAGACAATCTAATGAACAGTGGCTGGTAATATAACATGGAAAGAGTTTAACATTAATATCACGTGTGTTTGGTGCCTCACTGTTCTGTAACAGGAACCTGCTAGAACCGTCTGAAAACTCAAGAGTGACAGTGGTGGTTCTCCACGGTGACGACCTGGAAACGTTTTACCTTCATGATGACAAAGACATGACGAGGTTTTGTGCATTGCTTAAGAAATCTATATGTATAATAATAATAATATATGCCCATTGCCTGACATATACACTCATGCTAGCCGGTTCACAGCCTAGCTGAGAAAAGCTCAGTCAAAACTCAGTCACAGATCTGTCCGTTGTAAAATTAACCTCAGCCCCGTTTGTCCTCCTCGATGGACCCACAACTGCGAGTTGTATCGCACCTGACAAACTAGCTCTCGATCATACTAAATAGCATTGAATTATTTATATATAAGTGTGTGACTACCCAGCTAACATTTTTAGGTTGTAAGAACATTTCCTCAGCGTTTCCATTAAGTAACAAAAACATTATTTTAAATGGTCCTAGAACGTACTGTTTTTTAGACGTTGTATTAGCGTTACTGGTTAAAAGAATGTTATTCAAGCAAAAAAAAGATTATTGGGTAAAGTTCGTAAAACGTTTCATTAACAACTTAAGAATAATATTTTGGTTACGATATATAACGTCAGAAAGTTCAACTATCGTTACTGCAGGAACGCTTTTTGATAACTTTGAGATAACTTTTAGAGAACGTTTCCTGTTACCTCATTAATCATTGGTGGGCAGTTTGCGTCACGAGCACCAGCATGTAAATATTTTCGACCATTACTTACACTTTTCTTTAGGTGAAACTTTAATCTTTACTAAGAATTATAAACCCGTTAAATTATATCTTATTTAAATGACTAAACATTTCTGTCTGGCGGGATGAGCCCTGGCGCCGATATATTACATTGCCAGTGCAACAAACGAAATATAACCATCTAGTAAACCAGGCCTCGTGATCAGCATGGCCAGTTTTTATATATTTATTATTTGAGTCAAGGTGACGCCCGTTTGGTTTATCAGGATCGAAGTTATATTTAATTGTAATAGCAGTCAACGTGAAGTTACAAACATTACTGAAAATGTGCCCTTATGTTTTACCCTCAATAAACAAAACTAATCGCCGTGCATTTATTTTCCTTACCTGTGATAATCAAATGAGTAGCACCTGTTCAGGTATAGGGGCGGGGCTCTTGAAAGAAGGCGTGTCTAATTAAGTGACGCAATCTTAATGCACTATTTATTAGACAGTCATTTTGAAGGGAGGTCCGAAATTTTAGTGGGCATTATGTAGTGCACTCATTCAGCCCCATACACAAACGAAGTACCCTCATTTTTACTTCAGTTTACTGGTTATATGGGTATATTTATACAGTCGTTTACTTCTCGGTTATTTCATCTAAAAAATCATTAAATCAATTTTTGTGAAGTAACAATAACCACAAAATGTGTTTTAGTTTGTTATAACACACACTGACAGCAAACGAGTTGTGTTATATTTTGATACATGACTACATTTCTTCATAATTCTGAAATAACTTTTGCTGAGTGAATAAGAGTTTATAGCGACACCTGGTGGTGCGTTCAGAAATGAGCTCGTGTCGCAACGCGTTTGTAGCGCAAACCTGTCGACAGTGTCTCCAATAAAACGATATAATGATCATTTACTCGTTACATTAAGCCTAGTTATTGTTTAACGCCTTGTTTTACCTAGGAATAAAGTACATTCATAGTGCAAAATGTATTTAATGAATAAAAAAAGAAAAACGTCAGTATTTCAGAATAACATCAAGAGGAACAGCAGGAATGAATGAAGAAATGGATCTTACAGATGCAAAAGCCTGTTTTGTCACAGCGGTAATGTGTAAAATGATCTTTATTATTTTAGCATCAGGATTTCTAGCCAGTGATGCTGAGAATCAAGTATGAAAGATCAGTCATGTTTTTTGGAGGACCAGATAATGGGCTCCGTTTGTGTGTACAGTAACACCAGTGAGCCACTACAATACAGACGACAAACACCTTCCATCTGTTCATCTGTCCAAAGTCCTTGTTGACACCAGACTCAAAATAAAGTCAGAAACAAACATTTCAATAAAAGAAACACACAGGTTTTATAAGGCATAGAACGGTCTTCACTTTCAAACACGTTTAATAAAAATCTCAAGTTGCGAATGTTGATACTTAAATTGCTCCGTGTGATTTCCATGACGACACGTCAGCATTGCCAACTGTAATGTCATAATACATTAGCAATGTTAAAAAAAACTCACGCACAAATTAAAGGTTTTGCATGTAAACGTCCATTAAAAATAGCAGTTTTGAGTAAAAGAGAACAGATACGTTTGCATTGCTGGTGATTCTGATTCATAAAACTACACTCGCACTTCCAGAATGATAAATAAAAGGCTCTCTTGGGAGCGTGCAGGAATGCCAGTGTCTGTAGATCTTCAGGGTTAGACCCTCACACCTCCAGCATGAGTTTTGCTGTGTGTTCTGTGCACAAGCTGAGCTGGAAGAGGCAAACTGCTAAAGGCACTAAAATGTTTGATGGAGATATCCGTCACCAGTCTATGTATCTGCATTTTACATGATGAAAACGTGGCAGGTGCAGGTTCTAAAAATACAGCACCACCCTCCCAGTGACATACTGGGACATATGTCTGGAGGGCGTCCGGATGGCCTGAACCAGTGTGGGTGTCACCACCCTTAGTCAAACTGGCTGAAACTCAACCACAATCACTTTAGAGAGAGCATAGAAACATGTCACAGGTTCAGCACAGAAACAGAGCGCATCTTAGTCAGCTGCCTCCTTCATGTCCAGTGAGAACAGCACAGCGAGCTGTTCTTTGAGCGCTGTGCTGATCTGTAAGCTGGCAGAACGTCCACGCTCACATGTTGTACGCCACATAGATGGGATCCAGCTGGTCAGCCAGGAAGGAATCTCGCAGGTGCATGCGCTGCTTCTCTCCTCGTGAGTTGATGGGGATGACGCCGCGGTCCACGATGACCAACACACCCACGATGAGATGATGTTCCTTCAACACCACGTTTGTAACCAGTGGAACCAGATCGAGAGCCTCTTGTTCCGAGCCGCTGAGCTCCACCACAACCACCAGAAGGTTGGTCCACGTGAAGACAGCACTGGAAGAGAGATGTACAGTATCCAATCACAGACGATTCGCTTTTACAGTATACTGTGGTAAAATAATCAATTCTCCCCCAAAAACAACCAATTACAATCCTAATATCACAAATTAGTATTACTAATATACATCTTATAAGAAAAACATTTGTAATAATATCATGTATTCTATAATATCATGCATTCTATAATACCAGGTATTCTATAATACCAGGTATTGTATAATACCAGGTATTCTAAAATACCATGTATTCTATAATATCATGCATTCTATAATACCTTGCATTCTATAATACCAGGTATTCTATAATACCATGTATTCTATAATACCTTGCATTCTATAATAGCAGGCATTCTATAATATCATGTATTCTATAATACCAGGTATTCTATAATATCATGTATTCATTGTATTTCATAATTTCCCTGTGTTTTATCTTTTCATATTTCTATGTAGTTCTTTCTTACTCTGTAAATCTGCTTTGCAACAATGCAACATTAATGCATTTTAAATGACGTCTGGCTGTTGCTGTTCTCACCTCTCAGCGATGCTGCGATGTGCTCGAGACACAGACGTCTCGATGTCAAGCGGGTGATAGCGTAAACCGCGCAGCTCCAGAGTTTCATCCAGAGAACCCACCACAAACAGAGCGTCATGGCGGTCTGATGAAAGTGTGACAAATAATCATGCTATAATAATTGCTGCTCTGTCTCTTTAAAAATGCTGGCCTGCTTTTTAGCCAATCAGAAAAGGCGGCATTCAAACATGCTCACTATTGTGAAGTGTTTTGCAAAGATGATGTGCAGTTAAAGTCAGCAAAACAATCTATAATCCATAACTTGATTTAGTTCAACTAAAATCAGTTATTGAGCAAGTACATGACAGATCAGTGTTCAGTAAAGTTACGGATTACAGCTTAAAAGTTATTTTAATTTGCTATATAAATTGAACTGCTACATAAAAAACTTAAAAGCCATGTATATCATAAACCTCCACTGGAATCCAGTAGCTCAGTCCTCCTGACAAACCCCAGATATCCAGTTCTGGCCCAGAGCGTGTCGGTCTCTCCGACACTCAGTCGTGTGTTGAAGTGATCCGCCAGCAGGTTCTCCTCACCATAGATGGTGTAATAACCGCTGGCACAGTGAGGACTGTTGACCCAGATCTGAAAGAACAGACAGAAATGTGACAGCAGCCCTCACACAGAACAAGTCCAGAAGTTTCCAGAGTTTCCTCTGGAGCAAACCATCAACACAGCTCACCTCGCCCAGATGAGAGTCTCCCAGCGGCCCCCGTGTCTCTGGATTCACAATGATTACACGCACGCCAGGAAGTATCTGAAGTAACGCATGAAAACAGCCTGCAGTTAACTGAATGCCTTCTGATGTGAGCGGAGATAATGTCGTGTGGACAGAAGAGACTCACAGTTCCAGACTCCATCAGTGGCAGACTCTGAGGAGCTCCTCTCTCCACCAGTCTCACTCTGAGACAAACATTTCATCATCACTTCACATCATCATTACACTTAAACCAGTGTTAGATATCAACTGTTATTTAAAGGGATAGTTCACCTCAAAACAAAATTCCCTGATTTATCTCATGTCATTTGAAACCTGTATGACTATTTCTTCTGTAGAACACAAAAGAAGATATTTTGAGAAATGTCTCGGTGGTTTTGTGTCCATACAATGGAAGTCAATGGGTGCCACTGTTGTTTGGTTATCAACATACTTCAAAATATCTTTCCTCAGAGACAAAAATGTCATACAGGTTTGAAGTAACATGAGTGTGAGTAAATGATTGAAGAAGTTTTGGGTGAACAGTCCCTTTGAGGACAATAACTGTAAAGTAATGGGGATATTTTTCAGAGGATGTTGTTTTGACCTCTCTGAGGGTGCATTTGTTTCCAGGCATTTTAAATATGTGGGTCATTTAACTTTTAGTGGCATTTTGCCCCAAGCCCTGGTGAATTTTAGATGCTGACTACTACACACCTGTCGTGTCGGAGGGACTTCATGTCTACATAAACAGTGGATGGCTCTGGACCAGCAGTGCCCTGAGAAAGCAAACAAAGTCATATCCAGATATAATCAATAAGTATCAATAATAATCAGTCATTTATCTCTGGCAGTTTTTTGCCCAACCTGCAGACAGATGGCCATGTTGACTCTGGCCCCGAACGCAGTGCTGACTGCGCGTGGAGACAGGCCCAGGTCTTTGAAGAGCTTGGAGAATGACTGAGTGAGTGCCAGACGAGGTCTCTCTTCTGCTATGACCACACAGCTTCTAACACACGTCAGGTTTACACCACGCGCCTGCACACACACACACACACAAATCTCTCATCAACGTGTATATATAGATACATTCACCCAGTTTATTTAGCCAAACCCTTTCTAAAAGCCATTTTAGAAGTTCTCTGAGTTGTGTGTATTTGTGTCAGAAGAAACTTTTTTTATTTAAATCTGCAATCCGTAACTTTTGCCTCTCGACCGACATCTCTGTTTGAAATATAAAATTGCAGAAAATTGAAATACCACTTTTGAAATATAAGCATTTTTGTTTTGATTGCCGGTTAATTTCTGCCTGCAGTCCGTCTTCAGTCTCACCTTCAGAGCTTCAGTCTGTGTGCCCAGACCTTTAGTGCAGAGCTCCATGACGGAGTACGAGCAGAACGTGTCTCTGATCTTATACTGACTGAGGGAGCTGAGCCACAGCGGCAGAGACGTCTCCAGCTCCATGGGAGGAATCAGGATGGACTGGTGACCTGAATACACACTATACACACACACACACACACACACACGCACACACACACACACGCACACACACACACACAAATTAAAGTATAATGTATCTATTAATCTATTTTATCATTTATATAAATATATTTGCACCGAAACCAAAAATGCCTAAAATTGTCCAGTATCACTATAAACAACTCCAGATAGTTAGAAAAACCTCTAATTAATATAAAACGGTAAATCTGCACCTAGTTAGGATATGGTCTAAGTTTAGCTCGTGTACACTACCTAGACAGACACCAGAGCACAAAGCCCAGGCCACAGTAGGGGTCTAAACAGATGGCAATTTGTCTGGTGGAGTACAGCTCACACTGCAGTTTGAGTGATCGACACACAGCACCGACGGATGAGTGAGAAATCTGAAAAAACAAACACACGAGATCTTAAAAGATCACATATCGATCAAACACACTTCAAAGATCACATATCGATCAAACACACTTCAAAGATCACATATCGATCAAACACACTTCAAAGATCACATATCGATCAAACACACTTCAAAGATCACTGAAGATTTCAGTACAATAAGCTCAGCTGTGATGGACTCTGCAGACACAAACACAGAAGATGAGTCTTGCCTTCACTCCGGTGAGCATGCCAGTGGTGGACACACTGAAGTCCAGGTAGGCCAACATTTCAGCAGTGGGCGGCTTATAGATGTGAGGAGGTCGTTTCCTGGGAAGATCATCTGCATGCACAACACAGTATAAAGTGAAGGGAAGTACATGATAAATGGTGACCCATACTCGGACATTGTCCCCTGCATTCAACTCATCCAGGAGTAGTGAAAACACACACTACAAACTATGAACACACACCCGGAGCAGTGGGCAGCACTGCTGCGCCCACAGACATGCCTCAGTTATTTCCTGCCGGCACTGGAAATCGAACCTGCCTCCTTTTAGTTACAAGCCCGACTCTCTAACCAGTAGACCACAACTGCCTCTACTGGTAGTATGTAGAGCTTACCGGGCACATAGGTGAAGACACTGGCTTAGTATGTAATAAGGTAATATTAGACTGGTTTCTGTACCTGTATCTATGATATTGGGCCATGTTTTAATGTGCACACTGGCGGCTGCTTCTTTAGATCGTAAGATCTTCATCAGCGTCTGCGTGGTGAGGATGCAGGCGGCTTTACTCACCTATGACACACAACATTCATAATCCAGTCATGTCATTATTATTATTATTATTATTATTAAATCCTGAATGTGCGACGCGCGTGTCATGCTGAAGCTCACGTCTATGATCATGCGGACGGTGGGCAGAGTGGCAGAGAGGTTCTGTGCGTGAGGAGGTCTCACAGTGACCGGAACACAGCCGGCGTACAGACAGCCATAGAATGAGGCGATCAGATCTATACCTGCAGGAGCAGAAGAACATCCATCTTAACCTACTTAATACAACTACTAACAACTACCTACTAACAACTGTGGCCACAATTCTTCCTCACATATTTTAGCGTGGTATTAAAAAGCGACTCTTATTATAAAGCACATGTTCATTTAGGATGCAAATTTAGGATGTCTGCATGAGTTCAGGGTAGGTCTAACAGGATTGGGTAGCTTGGTCATGTGACCACACACACACACTTATTTCCTGGTACTGCTTAGAACAGTAGTTTTAGATAAGAACCCAATATAACCTGGATGAAAACGTCAGTTTATACCAGTGGGAATTATTCTCTAGAATGGAGCAAGACCAGCACAGTCATGCTGATAATAAACAAAACTTATTTGGTGAAGCAAGTTCTTCTTGTAAAAAAATATCTTTAACGATGAAAATTATTCTATTTAAAACACATCTGTGTGTTAATGTGTGTGTTAATGTGGATGAGCATCATTACCGGGTGGATAAAGCAGCACTACACTGTCTCCAGTGTTAATTCCTCCTCTTTCCAACAGAGCTGCAGTGATCTTCTCCGCTCGTTTGTGCAGCTGAGAACATGTGACTGTACTCACTGCTGCTCCCTACAGGCCACGGCAAGAAACACAGTCAGTAACCAGCAGAGGAATTCACTCGGTATAATAGGGGTTGTGTGTGTGTGTGTGTGTGTGTGTGTGACCTTTGCATTAAGCAGCATGTAGAGGACATGATCAGGATCCGACTGCGCTCTCCACTGCAGGACCTCAGACAGGAAGTGATGCTGCAGGACAGAAACAGATCTTATTCAATACAGCCTCACGAATCAAACCTCTGCACATGACATCAGACACACATTCAGTGGCCCCAAAACATATCCGGACACACAAACAAATTGCATTTCAACTACAGCACATTTATTGTCGATTTTTCTCACCTTCCTGGATTGCTCTTGGTCATCCAGGAGCCGGAGGTCCCTCCCGGAAGCCTGCGCTATTCTCTTCCCTGCCACAAGGTTGCCCACCATGATGGAGGCCGGACCTACTCCCACTGTAAACACAAGCAGGACGGGTCTGAAATAAGACTCTTCTCTCTCAAACCTGATGGAAGACGACCGTGCGTTCAGACCTGTAGTTTAGAATCAACTCGGCAGTACCTGGTTGTTTCTGTCGGGGTTTTGGCAGGTTGGTGACACACGTATGAGGACACATCAGAATGTTACACGGGTGCAGAGTTCCCTCCAGGAAGTGCTGCTTGGTCTC
The DNA here is from genome assembly GCA_036877585.1 of Botia kubotai. Lineage (NCBI taxonomy): Eukaryota > Metazoa > Chordata > Actinopteri > Cypriniformes > Botiidae > Botia > Botia kubotai. The sequence continues at coordinate 21,514 of JAZGTI010005424.1, forward strand.
AGACATATGAATCCCACCCAGAGGAGTTTTGGGTAATGTGTTAGCAGGCACCAGTGCTAAGCAATACAAGCCCACCTGATGGATACCGTCTATCGCCTGTGGAAGGAGAGATCTCACTGTACTGAATAATGTATAATGAAAACGTCTGATATCGTGCACTTGTTTTTGTTCTCTGCTTCATTATGTGACTGTCATCTCACGTCCATTGGAAACTAAATCAGAGGTTAATAGAGGACAGCGGTGTGTGAAATTGGATTGTTGCGCTGATTGTGGGTAATTTTGTGTATTACCTGCAGGACTCTGCTCATCCACTGGAAACTGTCTTCTTCAGCAGCATCAGGCCGCTGCTCGGCCACAATCACGATTCGCTCATCATAAAACACAGTGATGGAGAACACGGCAATCCTGCACACACACACACACACATTCATGTACTTCATTCGTCAGCATTAACATCATATCTCTTATTCAGTCATATTTTGCCAAGCTAGTCATCTGTAATATATTGTTTGTTTGTGTGTGTTCGTCCTGGTAATTATTATGTTATTGGGATCAAATGTCCCCTCAAGTATGTACAGAATGATCCATTTAGAAAATCTTAAATGGCAGAATATTTTCTGTGAGGGTTATGTTTAGGGGGAGGATTGTGTCGGTGGATAGAATATACAGTTCGTACAGTATAAAAAACATTACATCTATGGAATATCTCCATAAAACATAAAAAAACCCTGTGTGTTTGTGTGTGTGTGTGTCATTCGTACCTCCCTCTGTAGACGGTTTTCACAGGCTCTACCGCCAGCGCTGTGGCCACCAGGTCGTCTGCATTGTGTCTGCGTCCACTGACTGCAAGCAGACCCTCCATTTTCCCCACCACAAACACCAGACCTCCCTGCAGGCACCCAGACAAATCACTCAATAACACTTTTCTTTATGACTGTTTTTATATATAACCAGTGATGGTTTCTACTTACCGGACCCACAAAGCCCAACAGTCCGGTTCTGGTGAAGGGAACCTCCCCTATGGGCGTGCCTCCAGAGTTGACAGGGATCACCTGCAGCCAATCAGCATTTACAGTCAGTAAACTCTATAAGGAAGTCCCTATAAGGAAGTCTCCGCACTCAGCGGCCATCTTGGGCAGATATTTCAGTCATACAATTCAACATGCATTGCTTATAGGAAAGGAGGTTCATTTCTGTACCTCAAACGTGTTTTTGGTCACCCCCGGTAGGCCGTAGTACATCGTACCTCCCGCTCGTGAGTGTACCACTATCTCCCCAATCTCATCTGTCTTACAGAGCATGGGCGACCCGTCGGGCTTCACAACACACACCAGAGCTGTGATACACAGAGAAAAGACAACACTGAGTTCACACACGGGGTCATCAGATAAACAAAACCACACTTTGAGTTTTCATGATTACATCTTCTGTGGAAGGTGCAGGACCATAAACTGTTCGTCCAATCATTGCATTCAGTCCAAATGGCTTTGGAGAGCTCTGAAGGGAGGGCGGGATCTTATGCTTTCAAAGCTAGCTTGCTATTGTTAGCCTCTCTGAAATTGCCTACCCCACCTTTAAGCATTTGGCAGATGGTTTTATGTAAAGCGACCTATACGTATACAATTATTAGGATTCAAACCCATGACCTTTGCACTGCAAATACAATGCTCTACCGGTACACAGCTCATGTCATGACCTGCAGTGAAATGTCGTGGGTCTCACCTCCAGGCATGACATGTCCCACATCTTGAACAGTTAGAGCCGAGTTCTTATCCTCAGTGTTGACCCGGATCACGCTGTGACTGAGTCCTGCCATAGACAGAATGGCCCGGGCCGGGAGAGGAGCGCCTTGTACACCAGGCCTGAGCACACAGAGAGGGGAGGGGCTTTACAGGGAGGTCAAAGTTCGTTTGCAGCATTAAAGGAACATTGATGCTGGGCATGGTCTCTTTAGGACACACGCAGTACCTGCGGATGGCCACAGTCATTACTTCAGGAGAAGATGCACATGGGCAGATTATCTCCGGCTTCAGCCCATAAGACTGGAACACATTCAGAAAGGCGTCACATGAAGACACTGACCCTAAAACAGAAATACACATTTATAATATTAATCAATTGATCTGATCAAACAGGGCTGCATGAACATGGCAAAATTGTTATTATTGAGTGTGTAAAATCTGACATGTGGTGGATGTAAAAGCATGTTTAAATGTGTTTACTGTTGGGCTCAGATCTGCTCTGTTCTGTAGCTCGTTCACTTACAAGGATTTGCTCCATCAGCTACAATCAACATGCGTAAAGATGAGAGACTGGTGTCCTTCTGTTCTCTGTGAGCCATCATGGCCCAGTGCAGGTCCCTACATTTCACCAACGCCACGCGAGCTGTACACACACACACACACACACACACCAACAAACAAACAAACATACACACACACACACACACACACACAAACATACATACACACACATACACACACGCAAACATAGACACACACATACACACACACACAAACATAGACACAAACACACACAAACATACACATGCACATACACACACAAACAAAAACACACACACACAAACAAAAACACACACATACACACACACACACAAAAACACACACACGCACACACACACACAAAAACACACACACGCACACACACACAAACAAACATACACACACATACACACGCGCACACACACACACGCAGACAAACATACACAAATACATAAATATACACACACAAACACAAAACACGTTTATTATATTGTGTCACAGCACTTTCTAGTTTATATTTTAATAATGTTTCGTGCTTTTTCACAATCAGACAATCAGATGTTCTGATAATGTCTTTACCTTTGTGAGCGTGGACTCTCTGTACCCAGGACAGTGGGCAGGCCTTCATGACAGCGTATGAAACATTAATAGTGTGAATTCTGTTCATGACACTCTGTGAGGACACAAACACACAGATTTAACACTGACGCTTATGTGGAAAGACGTGTGACGCTGTCACACTGATGAGAGCAACAACACTGAGGCGGATCAGACCCACCGTAAGCACCCCGTGCCACAGGCCTGAGTCCTTCTTAAAATCGAGGACATTGACCAGTGTTTCCCCTAACAAAGAACACACACATACACACATAATAGCATTTAATAGCAATAAACACAATTCTACCAATAAAGCAGATTTAGAAGTAGATTAATAGAGCTTAAGTGTTCCTGCAGCTTTTTAAAGAGTCAATCTGTAACGTTTGCCTCTCTATCGCCATCTCTGTTTGGAACATAAAATGACAAGCTAAATTCTAAACGACTGTGGTGAGAACAAGCTACACTGCATCATTCCAGCACACACACACACAACTTATGTTGTTTATGTGTTTGCTCAGTAACTGATGTTGTTTATGTGTTTGCTCAGTAACTGATTTTTTTCGTCTTTTTTAAAAGTAAGCGATCACAGCTCACATTTAAAAACGAGTCTTTGTTTTGCGGGAAACGGATCTTCATTTCACTGGCTCTTGAACGACTCGCGCAGTGTTGTGTCTTTTAGTGAACAGGAGTATTTGGTGTACAGTGGTTGTGTACAGTCATGTACAGTAGCACTCACCTTCACAGTAATTACAGGCCTGCGTCAGAGCCTGACAGTGTGTAAGCATGGCGATTTTAGACACAGCCACCCCCATCACTGTACCATCCTTACAGGCCTTGTACTAAAACACACACACAACACAGATCAGAATGTTTTAAGATTACATACAACTCTTTATATTACATTTCATTATATTTCATTTGGCAGACACTTTAATCCAAAGTGACTTTAAGCATATATATATATATATATAGCTATATAATCTATAGACTGATAACCTATATATAACTATATAATCTATATATTGATATAACCTACATATCACTGTGTAATCTATAGATTGATGTA